>OX419604.1:2674586-2698209 GCA_948473455.1 Teleiodes luculella
AAAAGTGACGTAATATGTATTACATACAAGATGTATATGTCGCAGTCATCTGGTTAATGAGAATGGAAAAAATCTTCTTGAAATATGTCTGGAGTGGAATCTTGTTGTGACAAATACAATGTTTGCTCATAAAAGGATACATATGTTTACAAGAGAGGAAGGAAATGTTAGAAGCATGATTGATTTTGTGATTGTGGATGAAAGACTGAAAAAGCAGGTGATGGATACTAGGGCATATCGTGGTGTTGGCATTGACACAGATCACTTCCTGGTGATATCCCGAGTAAGTGGTCTTTTTAAGAAATGGCGGCACAAGGTATGCAAACCCGTGAATGTTTTGGAACGTGTAAAAGTTGAAAGTCTGCAAGAGGAGGAAGTAAAAGAAGAATATTTGGACAAATTGAGGGAAAATTTTGCTAGTTTGGATGAATTAAGCGAGATAGAGGATTTGTGGGAGTCGTTTAAGAAAGGGATTTTGAAAGTCGCCATTGAAGTGTGTGGAGTTACTAAAAGAAGAAAAGGAAAAAAGCAGAAAAATGCCTGGATGGATAAAGACGTGCAAAATGTTGTGAACGAAAAGAAGAAAGCGTGGTTAGATTGGTTAGCTACCAAAGCTAATCATAGAGTACAGAAGGCGACAAGTGAGGATGTGCAAGAGGCAAGAAAGAGTTATAAAAGACTGAAAGTGCTAGTGAAAGAAGCTGTTAATAAAAAGAAAGAGGAATGGAAGGATGAATTTGATAGAAGGCTTTCTGAAAATTTCCGCTCCAATATTAAAGTGTTCTGGAAATGCATTAGGACAGCCCGCGGAAAGGCTGAGAACACTGAGTTACATCACATAAAAAGCCAGGATGGAAGTATTATAAAAGGAGAAGAATGTGTGTTAAAGAGATGGAAGGAGTATTTTGAAAGTTTATTTGAAAGAGAGGATGCACAGGTGCGAGGTCCAGAGCTTGATCAGGACCTTAACATTAGTGATGCTGAAAGTGATATAAGTATGGATGAAATTGTGAAAGCGTTGAAAAGTATGAAATTAGGTAAGGCTGCAGGATATGATAGGATTTCCGTTGAGATGCTAAAGGCTGGGCAGGGAGTGGTTGCGAGTCAGTTGTACCGCCTTTTCAACTTGTGTTGGAGGAACGGCCGAGTGCCAGGAGACTGGTGTAAGGCTGTAATCGTACCGTTGTACAAAGGAAAAGGGTCACAATATGATTGTAAAAATTTCCGCGGAATAAGCCTCCTCAGCGTTGTTGGAAAACTGTATGCGAAAGTATTGATTGAGAGAGTCATGAAAGAAACGGATAGGAAGGTATGGGATGTGCAAGCGGGATTTAGAAGGGGAATGGGATGTACAGATCAGGTCTTTTCCTTGCGATGCATAGCGGAAAAGTTCTTGGCTAAAAGCCAGAAAGTTTATTGCGCGTTCGTCGATTTGGAAAAGGCCTACGATAGAGTGGTGAGGAATGAATTGTGGTCAGCATTATCATGGCATGGTGTTAGCGATGATCTTATACGAGCACTGCAATCTCTTTACAAGAATTCTAGTGCTTGTGTAAGAATCAATGGGGCGTACACTGACTGGTTTGGCATCGAAAAGGGTGTTAGACAGGGATGTGTAGCGTCACCGTGGCTATTCAACTTGTTCATGAATACATGCTTGATGGATCTGAAAGAGAGTGATTGTGGATTAAGAATGAATGAGTTACTAGTCAAATGTCTTCTCTACGCTGATGATCAAGTGCTACTTGCATCCTCGGCTCAAGAGTTGCAGGTGATGGTAACTAGCCTAAATGAAGCATTGGAAAGAAAAGGAATGAAAGTGAATGTAAGTAAGACGAAAGTATTGGTGTTTGAAAGAGAGGAAAATGTGACCGAGTGTGATATTAGGATAAAGGATGAACAATTACAGCAAGTGAATGAGTTCGTATATTTGGGATCGTTGTTTACTAGGGATGGAAAACATGAAAGTGACATTGAAAGGAGAGTGAATGCTGGTAATATGGTGAACGGGGCGCTGTGCGCCTTTATGAACAGTCAGAAGGTGTCTAAAAAGGCACGTGTGGCTGTTCATAGGGGGGTACTGCTTCCGACTCTAATGTATGGGAGCGAAAGCTGGGTATGGCAGAAAAAACATGAAAGTAGAATATGTGCTGTAGAAATGAGAGCATTGAGAGGTATGATTGGCGTTAAATTGTGTGATAGGATTAGGAACAGTGTGATAAGGGAGAAATGTGGAGTAAAAGAAGATGTTGTGACGAGAATTGAGAAAGGGATGCTAAATTGGTTTGGTCACGTGGAGAGAATGAGTGAAGAGAGATTGACTAAACAGATTTATAAGGCGAGAGTGGAAGGAAGCGTTGGAAGGGGTAGACCAAGACGAACGTTCCAAAACCAAATCGGGGACGTTCTGAAAAAAGGTCGGGTCAAGAGTACTCTAAACCGACGAGCATGTATGAGGAGATTAATGAGTGTGGATGAAGCGAAAAAAGTATGTTTGGATCGTAGCAAGTGGAAGGAAGTGGTCTCTGCCTACCCCTCCGGGAAAGAGGCGTGAGTTTATGTATGTATGTATGTATCTGGTTAAATTAGCCAACTAACTGGACGCCTAGGCCGTTCATTAGACGCCGGCACCCAATTGGATTCCTAGGCCGATAGTTAACTGAACTAGAATCACTCAACGTTTATCAATTTGACGTATTGAAAGTCAGCCTTTTCAAGATGACTTACCAAGACTCAGCCAAGTGATTCAAATTTTGTTCAGTATTTTATCACTGTGGCGCTAGTAGTCACCAAAACAAATAGCGGTTGGCAACAATTTCCCTTATAAAATTAGTTCCATTGAAATTCCGCAATATGGCGAGGTTTCTTATTTATTTGGTCGGGCTTTACATACAAAACGCAAGAATCTAATATTGTTTGATACTTCAGGTGCGGAGAAGGCGTTGTTCCGGGCGCTGAAAACGAAGTCGAACACCCCCAAGTACGGGTTGCTCTACCACTCGACGTTCATCGGGCGCGCGGGGCTCAAGAACAAAGGGCGTATCAGCCGCTACCTGGCTAACAAGTGCTCTATCGCCTCCAGGATCGATTGCTTCTCGGGTAACTACTATTTCTTAATTTCGTACTTCATTTATTCTTGTATAAAAAAAAATACACACCAAATTCATCATCATCATCATCATCATTTCAGCCGAAAGACGTCCACTGCTGGACAAAGGCCTCCCCCAAAGACCAAACCAAATTATACAAACAATGTATTTGAATGTATATTTTTCAAATTTAAATGTAAATTTGATTAAACTTTTAGCGACTTTTGAATAAAACAGCCTAAAATGCACACTTTGATCTATTGCAAGCGTTATCAGTCGGCTTGTGGTAATAACAGTGGTGCTACAGCAACGGTACATGTCTGCGTAATGCGCGCTCACACATGAATGGATGCATTTTCACATTGTACCTACAACGAAAATGAAAAGAATTTGTCCCGCCCTTACGTAAACTGTTTGTTTGTATAGAAGTCTTCTAAATATTATTTAAATTAGATTAGATTTTCTTCTGGATAACTTCTAATTGTTGGAAATTTATCTTTCTTTAATTTACATGAAAAAATAGATAGAGACAAAACGTTAATGAGAGAGATAGGCCTTTGCCCTGCAGTCGGACACGACAGACAAGAAAAAAAGATACACTAATTTTAATAAAAGTGTCTTTAACCATGAAATAATTTAGTGCTTTCTTTTATTTTGAACGAATGACTTGTCTGAACAGCAAACAATATTTTAATACAGTGTCAGATAACGCAGGTATTTCACAGGCGACAGCGACAAAAGACGAAAGGGACGCAGTTATGCGCAAGAGTGAGCGCGGTGTATCTGTATCTCATTCTAACGCATAACTGCGCCCCTTTCGTCTTTTGTCTTCGTCGCCAGTGAAATATGTAGTTAAGTTATCTAAAATTACATGTTCTGTAAAATTTACTCAGTTCACGTAGGTAAGTAATTAACAAAAAATGCGTCTAATGTATTGAATGTGAGATGAATTGTTTATCTATAGAGAACCAGACGACGGTGTTTGGAGAAAAACTGCGCCAACAGGTGGAAGACCGGCTGAAGTTCTACGAGACGGGAGACATCCCTAAGAAGAACATTGAGGTAAGTTATGCTCAGCTGGAAGTAGTTGTCACCTGACACATACCATAAGTTAGTTCCAGTGTCAATATACAGATGGCGCTCTATACATTTAATTATTAACCTTTTAACCGCCAAGCATATTTTCTAAGAACTTGCTCCCACCGCCAGCCATAGAAACAATATCTATATCAATCAGTCAAAACATACGTCTTATTTATGAGACGGCGGCGTTGTGAGCTCGATTTGGTAAGTCTTATATTTCAGACCATGGCGGTTAAAAGGTTAACCAACTTCAAAAAAAATTTAGGCTCTTGCTTTTTTTGGGCATTCATAACTCTGTTTGTTTTGCAAAACTATTTACAACAAAATTCATATAGCGTTAAAGCCAGACCAAAGAAATAAAAAACCTGCTCTGGGGGCGCCACGTGTATTTTTTACGACTATGGCAACAATTTCCTTATAAAATTAGTTCCATTGAAATTCCGCAATATGGCGAGGTTTTTTATTTCTCTGGTCGGGCTTTAGATAGCTGCTCGCATCCGGCAACTTCCCGCCACCATTGTTATAGTGCGATGCGATGTTAGAGTGCCAAAAATGGTCCCTAGTCCCTATATATTTTTTTGTATTGTATGTACAACCTTGGGTATCTAAATTACATCCAGAAAACACTAGGATGCCTATGTTAAAGTTTTGTTCAATGATTTGTAGAGGTGCTCCCACACTGGGGTTTGTAACTGTTGCAAACAGTTTTGGTCTGTTTAGAAATGTTTGTCAACTGATTGGAACATTTCTGCAGTTTAAATAATTCCATTCATTCCTTTCTTCTTAATGTTTTGGATTGTATTTGAAATGTTCACTTATTAAAAAAAAAAGATATTTAAAACAAATGTTTTATTCGAAGTAAGATTTTACAAATCACTTCAAAACGTTTGGGAACACATATTTTGCTACCACACTGAATGTGAAAGTGTTAACTAATAGTTATTTATGATACTAGTGCGGAAAGTATGTGATTTCCGATGAGTGTCATTTTATTCACGAGCGAGCAAAGCGAGCGAGTGTATAAGCCGACACGAGTCGGAAATCATCTTTCGCACGTGTATCATACAAGATTTTACAATGCATTGTGCAAGAAAAAAAACAGTTATATTAAAAAGGCGTATAAAATGACGGGCTTCATAAACAAAACACATTCGCGCTGAAAAAAACATCTACTGCGCATGTGCAAAGCTGTCGAATCGCAATAAGGCAATGAGTAAAATTTATTCAGCCACACAAATTTTTAATTAATATTTGAACGTAATTTATCAATAAAAATCAATTTCTAAAGTAATTATACTAATTATAAACGCGTTTATTGAATTGTTATTTTTATTGTTCCCTTTATATTAGTAACAATTGGTAATAAAAATATCTCAAATACTGAAATGTTAGGTTGTCTGGCTGAATGACAGGCTGAGCAAAAATTTAAAAAAAACTGAAAAGTAAAAAGCACTAGTGCGGAAAAGTGCTACTTTCCGCACTGTTTGGCTGCCTAGAAAACGCTCCTTTTCGAGCACATGCATTGTAAAGGTATATTACTTTATAATAATGGAAGCCCCGCCCCGGCTCCGCACGGGAAATGGTTATTGTGGGTTATCTTTAAGTATATTATGCATCTATTATACATATAAACCTTACTCTTGAATTACTCTATCTATTAAAAAAAACCGCATCAAATCCGTTGCGTAGTTTTAAAGATTTAAGCATACAAAGGGACATAGGGACAGAGAAAGCGACTTTGTTTTATACTATGTAGTGAAGTGATACGTTGCGTTATGTATTAAGTTTATAGAACTTCTATAAAATATTCCGTAGGTATTTTTACTGCACACTTTGATCTATTGCAAGCGTTATCAATCGGCTTGTGGTAATAACAGTGGTGCTACAGCAACGGTACATGTCTGCGTAATGCGCGCTCACACTTGAACGGATGCATTTTCACATTGTACCTACAAAAATATGTCTGAGTCAAAATATTACTGGACTTTTTCCTGATTTATCATTCATTTGTTTGGTATACCTTGATTTAGCGAAACGAAACGTTACAGAGAAACAAAATGTAAAGGTTGTTCATTTCCGAATCGATACTATTTTTTTAATTGTCGATTCAGTCATCGAAAATGTAACAAATTGGCGGGGATCGGCAAAACAATATATTATACTAGCTGTACGCCCCGCGGCTTCGCCCGCTTTAATAGTGTTTACCGTAGGAATCGGGTATTTTGTCGCGGTAAAAGTTAGCCTATATCATTCTTTCAGGACTACTTTATCTCTTTACCAAGTTTCATCAAAATCGGATCATAAATACTAGCTGTTCGCCCCGCGGCTCCTCTCAAGGGTATGAAAAGTAGATGTTGGCCGATTCTCAGACCTACTGAATACGCTCACAAAATTTCATGAGAATCGGTCTAGCCGTTTCGGAGGAGTATGGGAACGAACACTGTGACACGAGAATTTTATATATAAGATTATAAAAGCGAAAGTAACTCTGTCTAACCACTGGACCGATTTTGATAAAACTTGGTAAAGAAATTGATTTGGATGAAATTTTAACTAATAAATTGGGATTATAAAGCAGTCAGAAATGTTCAGTTTACAGCAACTGTAGTTTAATACATTTATTCCGTTTGTAACCAGGTGATGCATGAAGCTATGCAGGAGGTTCTAGAACAGTCTGAGCTTGAGGCCAGCGCGAAGAAGAAGAAGAAAAAGAAGAAGAAGGAAAAGAAAGAGCAAGCTGTCGAAGCGATGGATGAAGATTGAAGAGACGGTACAAAGACCCGCTATTTTCGTAACCGTTCTATGACAAGTTAAACAATTGCTTATTGCTTTTTCAACAGATGTCGCGTGTTAGCGAATACTATTAATTATAATCGAAGCGAAACATTTAAACAATAGTTAAAAAGTAAGGCAATTTTCCTTTGGCAGTGGCCTTTTTTTCTTATAGTTATTTCCATCTTGAAAATCTCATTACATATAGGTATGTGTAAGTAGATATATTTTTAATATCGCGCTGTTACGAAAATAACGGGTCACTTGTAACGAATAGATAGACGTTACAATATTTTTTTCAACTAAGCTTATTTTGTCTAAGATATGAGCTAGGTGCAAAATAAGAATATTCTGTTATATTTTACATTGCAACAACAATAAATAAATGTCCTTAGATTAACTACAATAATTGTTTTATTTTCATTGTGTATCCTCTTGATAATGTTGTTGGTACAGTCAATAAAAATTAAATGCAAAACCCCCGCCACAAAACCCATAAAAGACTGCTAAGTAAGAAAATAGCAAACGAATGCAACTTTTATAGGCTAACTCATGGTCCAAGAAAACAAGGTCTCACAAGAAGGCCACGTGACTAACACAAGCCTATGTCATTTTGCGCTGTTCATCCTTGTCTATTACACGCATTCGAAGGATGAATAGGCAAAATGACGTAGGCTCGTGTCAGTCACGTGGTCTTCTTGTTAGACCTTGTTTTCTTGGACCATGGGCTAACTGGAATCCCCCACAAACTGGCGTCACTCCGGCTCTTCAGTTTTCGTCCGGCGGGGCTAGAACGCGCACGGAACGCACCTACTACCTGTTTTAGTCGAAAAAAAATTGATTCTGATTCCGAAGAATAAACATTTAATACTGCGGCTAGGCTTTGCTTGACCAAAGAAATAAAAAGCGGCCAAGTGCGAGTTGGAATCGCCCATGAAGGGTTCCGTAGCAGCCAGTAACATAATATAATAGCTTTTGTAGTTCGTTGTGACTTTGATCGATATTTTAATAATAGTGAAAGGTAAATTGCGGTTTACGATTTATTTATTAAAAAAAAACTACTTACTAGATCTTGTTCAAACCAATTTTCGTTGAAGTTTTCATGGTAATGCACATCATATATTTTTTTTAGCTTTATCATTCCCTTATTTTAGAAGTTAGAGGGGGGGGGGACTCACATTTTTCCACTTTGGAAGCGTCTCTCGCGCAAACTATTCAGTTTAGAAAAAAATGATATTAGGAACCTAAATATCATCTTTGAAGATCTATCCATAGGAAGATACCCCACACGTATGGGTTTGATAAAAAAAATTTTTTTTTAGTTTCAGTTCTATGTATGACCCCCTAAATTTATTGTTTTTTTTTTTTTTTTTTTGTAAGAAGATCTTTATGCGGTTCACAGAATACATCTATTTACCAAGTTTCAACAGTATAGGTATTATAGTTTCGGAATAAAGTGGCTGTGACATACGGACGGACAGACAGACAGACAGACAGACATGACGAATCTATAAGGGTTCCGTTTTTTGCCATTTGGCTACGGAACCCTAAAAAAACTCGCCATATTGCGGAATTTCAATGGAACTAATTTTATAATGAATTTGTTGCCATTAACATAAATAAATTAAATTTAAATGCAAAAAAACTTTTTTAAAAAAGCTTTTATTTCAACGCTCTAAAAAGAAGAAAATAATTTTATCTTTAAAAATTTTAACTATCAACTTATAACCACATTTTATATACAATTCATATGATCATAAAAGCTTGTCGCGCGATTTGTAAATAAAATAGTACCTAAGTTTATTTTATTTTCAATTACAATTTACTAGATATTTGTTTGTTTGTTTGTTGGTAATTAAACCTCGCCACAAGCTTTAATGATCATATGAATTGTATATAACATGAGGTTATAAGTTTATAGTTAAAATTTTTAAAGATTAAATTATTTTCTTCTTTTTAGAGCGTTGAAATAAAAGCTTTTTAAAAAAAAGTTTTTTTGCATTTAATTTATTTTTTACTTTTTAGCTATCACACGTTACATTATTTTTCGAGTTACTCTTAACGAGCCCTCTCATTTGATACCCATATATAAAAGTGCATTAAAAATAACTACTCCGCCATCTTGGATAGCACGCCATATTGGATTTAGAGTGACGTCACATATCATATCGTGCATTGTCATCCAAACTAAACGTGAATACAAAATTTCAGCTTAATAGGTTGAAGATATCTACTTCAAAATTGAGTTCAAAGATTCCACCCGAACAAACATACAAACATACATACATACATTGCAAGTTAAATACAAGCTTTTAAAATATACACGTGGCGTCTCCACAGCAGGTTTTTAATTTCTTTGGTCAGGCTACCTACTCACCGAAAAAGAAGAAAGCATTGGATGCAAGAATGGCTTAGAAAATGGTATCAACTCTCTCACATCAATTTATTAAATGAAGTAGCTTTCCGCCCGCGTAAACTCTTTTTACCGTGGGAATGACGAGGTATTTTCTCGCGGTAAAAGGTAGCCTATGTGTTATTCTGATGTATTACTATAAGCTATATTATTTTAAAGTTTAATTAATACTAGATACAGCTAGATTATTGCACTTAGAAAACTCATTGTCACATAATATTGTAGGGATAAAGCTTTTCTACATAATATATTTTGTGTTCCAAATTCCGATATATCAAATCTTTGTCACATATTAATTGCAGACTTTCCCTCAGTGTGTCTGTCCCCTACTATTAGTATACTTTATGGGGTATTCTTTTATGTAGGTACTTTTAGTTTCTTATGTCTGTCTTTTATGTGCTTGTAGCTTACTACTCGCACTAAACTTTTCGTCACATATCATTGTAGGAATAAAGCTTTTCTCAAGTGTGTGTTAAATTACTCACAAGGTTTTTGTCTAGTATGTGTTCTCTTATGATTACTTAAATTACCACTTGTATAAAACTTTTTGTTACATATATTGCAGGCATAAGGTTTTTCTCCAGTGTGTATTCTCATATGTACAGATAAGTATCTATTATCAGAAAACTTTTTGTCACATATACTGCAGGCATAAGGTTTTTCTCCAGTGTGTATTCTCATATGTACAGATAAGTTTCTATTATCAGAAAACTTTTTGTCACATATACTGCAGGCATAAGGTTTTTCTCCAGTGTGTATTCTCATATGTACAGTTAAGCGTCTATTGTCATAAAACTTTTTGTCACATATACTGCAGGCATAAGGTTTTTCTCCAGTGTGTATTCTCATATGTAAAGTTAAGCATTGATTATCATAAAAATTTTTGTCACATATACTGCAGGCATAAGGCTTTTCTCCAGAGTGTAGTCTCATATTATGTAAAGTTAAGCGTCTATTATCATAAAACTTTTTGTCACATATACTGCAGGCATAAGGTTTTTCTCCAGTATGTATTCTCATATGTAAAGTTAAGCATCGATTATCATAAAACTTTTTGTCACATATACTGCAGGCATTAGGCTCTTGTCTAGTGTGTGTTCTCATATGTATAGTTAAGCGTCTATTATCAATAAACTTTTTGTCACATATACTGCAGGCATAAGGTTTTTCTCCAGTGTGTATTCTCATATGTAAAGTTAAGCATCTATTATCATAAAACTTTTTGTCACATATACTGCAGGCATTAGGCTTTTTTTTAGTGTGTGTTCTTATATGTTGAGTTAAACTGTCACTATCAAAGAATTTTTTGTCACATACATCACATACATAAGGCATTTCTCCAGTGTGTATTTTCATATGTTTAGTTAGCTTTCTACTTGCACTAAACTTTTTGTCACATATATTGCAGGCATATGGATTTCGTCTAGAGTGTGCTCTCATATGTCTAGTTAGACAGCCACTATCAAAGAATATTTTGTCACAGATATCACATTCATATGGCGTTTCTCCAGTGTGTCTTCTCATATGTTTAGTCAAACTGGAATTGTGACCAAACTTTTTATCACATATATCACATACATAAGGAGTTTCTCCAGTGTGTGTTCTCATATGTCTAGTTAGATAACTTTTGTCAGAAAACTTTTTGTCACATAGATTACAGGCATGTTCCCCAGTGTGTTTTTCACGCTTATGTCTAGCTAAACCATTCTTCTCATAAAACTTTTTGTCACATATATTACAGACATAAGGTTTTTCGCCAGTATGTGTAATTAAATGTTTTAATATTTTGTATCTAGCATTCGTTATAAAAGAACACACATCACAAATAAATTTTTTTGGTGCAGAGTGTGCCTTTAAATGCGATCGTAAGATGTATTTCTTGTAAGTTTTGTAATCACAAATATTACATGAATGCGCATTGGATAACGCTATATTAAGCTGAATTTTATTTGACGGGCTTATTTCTGTATTAACTTCCAAATTAATTCGAACATCTGTCTTTCGTAACATTGTCATTCGTAACTTATTAAAGTTTCAGTGTTAACTTGATTTACAACTGCTTCTTTTCTGTATCACCATTCATTGATTTCTGAAAAATAATTTAAAACATATATTTTTCTCGATCAAAATTTCAAAAACAAAAAGCCTGCTTTGGGGGGGTACTTTCGTTTTTAGGATCCCGTACTTCAAAACAAATAACAGAACCCTTATAGGATCAGTAGTGTGTCTGTCCGTTCGTCTGTTAGCGCCTATTTCCTCCAGAACTCGATCGTTTTAGTTGAAAGCTATACTATGTAATAACTTTTAGGAAGATGCAAAACAAATTTAAGACATGCAGGCATAACCTGACGGCTAAGGATTAATTTTGTTGTGGTACCTTTCACTGCACCTACAACGCATCAACCGGACGTTTGAGATAAACAGCTTATCTAACCAAAGAGAGTATAATCTAACTGCATCTTATTTTGTCGGTTTAATAGGAGACGATAATTACCACAGCAGCCCTCACTGGTAGGTAACATTTGTCGCAAAATCAGCAAAAGCTGAAGCAAATAAGTCCTGCAGTTGAGACCGTGTTGAGGTGCAGGATGGCAAGATGAATGGAGCTGGAGCTGATGATTCGGTTCGGTGTATTCGGTCAGAGAGTCAAGTTCGTCTTTGCAGAATATTTGACGGAAAAGAAAAGAAATGCAATGCAAGACCGTCGTACCGTCGTCTCCATTGTTTTTTTTTTTTTTTTTTAGTTTCTTTCTCCCTTATGGGAAAGGCAAAGGGATCTAAGCCCATACAGCCTAGTCTTTAGTAGTTTCTTGCATTATCCAAGTTTAATGTCTTTATCTTCAGTCATTATTTCTTCAGTTTCATTTCGTCGTCTTTAGTCATTTCTTGTTGCATCTATGTTAAACGTCTTCAGTAGTTTCATTTCTTGTTACGGGATCATTGGAATGCAAGGGTGGTTCTTACATTCCAATGATACTGAAGTTTAACGCGGGGTATCAAACCAGAAACAGCTAACCACTCATTATTTCTCACTTTCATTGAATAGTTCTTCTTTAACGGCACATTATCGCACTAATTCCACCATATTAACACCACAATTACCATGAAAAACTAATTTTAAAAAGGACGAAACAATGAACCCGCCATTTCCTCTCGATTCCCGCGTAAAACCCAACCCCAATCAAAACAAAACACTCTCCTTTTTTTCTCATTTGTTCATTTTTTTATCCCTTAAGGAAAATGCAAAGGATTCAAAGCACATACAGCCTAATCACCGTATAGTACGTAGTAAAGTCTCACCAAAGAAATAAGAAACCTCGCCATATTGCGGAATTTTTATGGAACTAATTTTATAAGGGAAATTGTTGCCATATTCGTAAAAATATACACGTGGCGCCCCCAGAGCAGGTTTCTTATTTCTTTGGTCAGGCTTTACATACTATATTTATACTGTGGCAATCTTTTGTAATTTCCATTTCTTGTCACAATCACACACAACACACAGGGCGGTCCTTCTTTACATTCCAATGACATCGGGCGGAGCTTAAACGGGGTATCAAACGAAACAGCTTAGCTATTATTTCTCACTTTCATTGAATAGTTCTTCGTTAATGGCTGCACATTGACCCGATTCTACTTATTTATTACGCTGATTTACGCTCTAAAGCCCGACCAAAGAAATAAGAAACCTCGTCATGTTGCGGAATTTCTATGAAACTAATTTTATAAGGGAAATTGTTGCCATATAGTCGTAAAAATATACACGTGGCGCCCCCAGAGCAGGTATCTTATTTTTTTGGTCAGGCTTTAACTTAAAAATCATAAGTCTCTTTCACGTTCATAAGAACGAAAAAGGTCAGGTGATTGTCAACTTAAATTAAGAGACGTCAATCAAACATCAATTTACGCTACGCGTAGTTAGCACTGATTTAGCAGACATTTGCAATCCGCGACATTTATCCCGATTCCCGACTAAATTAAGCTGAATTTGACAGTTGCGCTGCTTATTTTATTCATTCAAACTTATATTCATTCATCTCCCATCCTTTTCGATTCCCATACGAATGAAAGAGACCAACAACTTAAATTTTAGCGGCCACCACACCACGCCAGAATTGAGCCCATTACTGCTCTAATTCCACCATATTTGCGTAGGGGCCCTAGACAACTTAGCGACCTATTCCATTGGCGACAAAGACAAAGTCGTACAAAAACGAAAAGGGACGCAGTTATGCGCAAGAGTGAGCGCGGTGTATTAATTAATGTATCACATTCTAACGCATAACTGCGTCCCTTTTAGTTTTTGTACGATTTTGTCTTTTTCGCTAGTGGGCGCCCTTACGTTCGCCATTCCACACACAGTGCAGAACGAATGCGCTTGCACAGTGCCCACGCTCCATCACAATAGCTCTACTATTGAACGCGGTAGCAAGCTCGGTTGTTTTGTTCCATTGTTCACTGGTAAAGTTTACCGAGACGGTAGGTAGTTAGATATTTAGGTGATATTTAAAAATTGTGAAATTTATATTTTTGTAAAATTTACCACTTTATTTGTATTTTATATTATTATCATATTTAAGGCATTATCGGTTTGGAATTCCTGTTATGATAATGATTGTATTAAATAAATAAATATAACATAACAATAATAATTAGGTACAGAGTAAAAAAGGAAGAAACAATGAACCCGCCATTTCTTCTCGATTCCCGCGTAAAACCACCTCATTTTCCCCAATCCCACTTTCCTATTGGGAACAGGCAAAGGCATTAAGCCATACCCAGCCATCGCCTACTGGCTGTCCCAACCATGCGCACTAACCACCACTACCACTCCCCGCTTGTACTTGCTCGCACCCAACTTAACTCGCTCTTAGCCGTGTCACCTCACGTTGACCTATTTTCAGACTCGATAGTTAGCCTGAACATTACATGTTTGAGATATGCTGAAAAAATATAAAATGTTCCTCTTTTGATATTGTATCCCTGTATATAATTAATTAAGTTTACAGTGCCTTAGTAATGTAAGTTGCTGTCATACTGTAAATTTCGTTTAAAATAAATAAATAAATAAAATAAATAAATAAATAAAATAAATAAATAAAAATACAGCCGTCGTCGTCTTTAGTAATTTCTTGATTGAATGTTTTACGCATGAAGGAATAAAAAAATTTACGCGCCCAATTTTTATGGGCGTGGAATTTTTTTCCCTTCATGGTTTTTCGTCTTTATTAGCTTGTCCAGTTTATGTTCTAGCACGTCATACACTACACCTGACCACTGAGATCATAGCAACTATCGCAATCGCAATGGGAGTCCACCGTTCAAACGTGAACTTTTCACATATTTCAGGAATATTAGACATAGGCTTTAAATTTGTAAAAAAATAATACCAAAATTATTGTACTGACAATGTTTATTATATCATCACTTAAACAAGTTTGTAGAATATAAAGCTTTTCATTGTACTTATATATATAGACTCCATCAAACTAAACTTATTTCAAAGAATTGACCTGTGTAATTCAACAACTGCGATCTCCAACTACCTAGTCTTCCAGTGCAAAGATGTAGCATTCTTCTGTACAATCAACAATAACTGCGAACCCCAGAACACTAGGAGCCTTATTTATACTTAGGCCACTGGGCGGTCACTCCATACAGAAAACGCATTTTGACAACCTACTTCTTTTTGAATATCAACTACAAGTCAATGGCGCTAGGCGCTATGTAGAACACCCCCGAACACCCCTGGTCATCAATGAAGGGCGGGAGAGTTTTGGCGCGGGGGGGTGAGTGTCCTTTCTGTACGGGTTAGTACTATTATTTTCTTCTGTGCTTAGGCTAGAAATGTATTTCCAATTGTACAGGGATTTCTGATTAAGAAGGTAGATCCAGGAACAAGTGTTGCCAGTGGGGCGTGACGGTGAGTTTGTGTTGCAAGGGGCCGAGGGACACGAGGCGGGCGGAGCGGCTGGCAGGGTCGGCGCCTACTGACACCACCTCTTGGTGGAACGCCGACTTAGTGCCCAATGATACCTGGGAAATAAACAAAAATATAGTCTGTCGAATAAATGTTTACATGGGAGTTTTTTTGGTTTGCAATCGAGTGTTCTTAGCTATGATCCAAGAAAATATATTCAGCCATTTTAAGATTCTCAGCTCTTTTTTAGTTATAAGTAACAGATTTGTGGCGGGTGTTATTTAAATTTAAAATTCAATGTTATTTAATCAATAAAAACTGATGGCGGTATAGCATGTCAAATAAATGTGTTTACATGGGAGATTATTGGGAACTTTTGAAACTCGGCAGCGCTGTCATTAATTTACAGTATAGTAAAGTAAAGTAAATTAGTGGTATAGTAAATTAGTGGTACTGTAAATTAATGACAGTTCTGCCAGTAACGAGTTTCAAAAGTTTCCAATACTATACCGCCATCAGTTTTTATTGATTAAATAACATTGAATTTGAAATTCAAATAACACCCGCCGCAAAACCGTTACTTGATCCTTTCAACAACTAGCTAAAAGAACTGAGAATCTTCAAATGGATGAATATATTTTTTTGGATCATAGCTAAGAACACTCGATTGCAAACAAAAAAAAACTGGACCCAAATCATGTGCAATCGACGCATCCGTTTAGGAGTTACGATGTAACAGACAGACACACACGTCAATCTTATAACACCCCTCTTTTGCTTCGGGGGTTATAAAACAGCTGCCGTCGTCATCACCATTATTGCATATCGTGAATTCGACTTTACAGGCATTTATTCGCTAATACAGTAGAATTTCTCATAATTTCTAGGACTTTCTTTGACAGCCGTTCAAAAGTTATAAGGCTGGTATTTCACGGGAGACAAAAGACAGCAGACGAAAGAGACAAACATTATATACCTCGAATTGCGAGTCCCCAAGTTGGAGTGTGACGCGGCCGGAGCGCCGAATCTGAAGCTTCCCGATACGACCTTCCTCCAGCTGCTTCAAACAGCATTTGCTCTCGGTCTGCAAATAAAAACATCTCGGAATATACAGGGTTACTTTTTAATCAGTGCACATATTTTGTGTAAGAACACAGTTAGTATCACAGAACATTTAAAAGAGGTTAGGGCGGCGCTGTGGGCTGGGCCGGCGCGCCAAGACTATGAGCAAACGCTCATACTCCACGCAAAGACGCGGTCGCGGTGTCTAACTCACACATAGCTATAAAAATGTAGATCGGTATGCGTGCATGCGTATGATTCGTTTCCATTTGAAATCGCGTGATTGAGCGGCGCTATGATTGGCTAGATTTGAAATTGCAAATAAGTGCGTAAACTTCATCTTTATTAAAGTACAGATGTAGTGGAGGTGAAAGGTGGGGTGGAATCGGCGACACCGGATTTCATACGGACGGCGCGTTATCGCCATTCTAACCTCTTTTAAATGTTCTGTGGTTAGTATCGTTAGTAGATCACATAAGACGAAAACAATTTTTTTTTTTTTTGTTTTTACAAATTATGATATGACACTACTTTTAACCCGTTTAGGGAACGAATTTCAAAAAACGCCAGTATACGTGTCCAATTAATTATGCCAATGAGAGTTTATACCAAATATCAAAAATTGGCGTGTATTAAATTTCTTCCCATACAAAGATACCAATTTTATGCATAAAATGGCGATATTTCGATCTTTTTGTGTGAAACGTGATAAAATGATATACGGGTATTTTTATTTTCTATAATCTACGCCTACCTAAAATTTGTGCACTGATTAAAAAATAACCCTGTATTCAATGTAAAATTAACCGTAAAGACGATTTCTGCAGAGCGCATAGGTTATAGCTGTTACAGGTGGGGGATTGAGGGCCTAACATTACAGCCTATAACTCGCTCAAATGAGTTGCACAAAATCTAATATTAACTGCACAATTGTTTTGCAATGCACACTAAATCTAGGACATAATTTTCATTGCGTTTAAGAAAAGTGGCCCTCACACCACACACACAAACTAAGCCGTTAAAAAAGTCTGAAGGTAGCAAACAAAATTTTCACCAAATCTCACCTAAATACTTTAGGCATCAACTTAAGCGATTCTTTAGTTTAGTGCCAACGACCATACAATATATTTTTCCAATAGGTGTTTGTAACTTTGTGTTCCGTACTAAATGCCACGTTCTATTTACCTATAAATTATTATGCCATAAGATTTGTAATAAAACCTAAATAACTGCATCAAATTATGTTACTTAGCTACAATGTTGGCTGAAAATTATCAGTACACGAACTTGTTTTTAAATTAAATTCCAAATAAATAACTATTTTCTTTAGGGTCGCGTTCCGTCGCTTCGTTCGAGTGCACTCGAGCGCGCTCTGACCGTTCCGTGGCTTGGTGAAATTTTACCCTGACAGCTGTCAGAGCGTAGTTTCACCCGTTCTGTGGCTCAGAGCGAAACAACCAAACAACCATCTATTGAGATGGTTAATTTTTACTCTGACAGCTATTTGACGTTTAAAGCTTGCAATTTTTGTCAAAGTCAAAAGACTCAAAAAGCCCGCCATTTTGTTTCGTAGTTACTTTATAATAATTTGGTTAAAGTATATCACAGACGTCTAATACGTCTGTAATGTATATAAAAGTGGAAAAAAATTGAGACAGGAGAAGAATTTTCTCTAGTTAAATATTTGAGGTTATAAAAACAACTCGATCGTTCAGTGGCTCGGTTGCAACTCAAACAGGTTAAAATTTAACCAAACAACTACGCTCGAAGCGACGGAACGTAACCTAGGAATCAAACAGACTAGGTAGACAGTTATATGCACACAAATTAACTGTACCCTGTACATATTATGTATTAGTATAGTATCCATTATTATTATCATAAATTATTTTTTTATGGGTACTAAAGTTATATAAATATAAAAATCCCGACATACAAAAGATGCTTAATATATTATGACGAGACAAAGTTAAACTTACAACAGTAGCTCAGGTTAGCTAACTAACTAACAGATGGCGTTGTTAGTTTTTAAAACTCGCTATAGACATTTCTTAGCAATAGTATAAGGAGTTCGGTAAAAAAATTTCGCGCCAGACATATGGACGGACGAACATAATAATGTTCAAACCAATTTTCCGATACTTTTTGGATGAAAGGTTCCTAACTGGCAATCTTTCATAATTAACTATTAATTTGCCTGTATAACTCATTGCTGTAATTATGCCTTGAATACTGGCATAATGAATACTGGCATACCGACGTTTAAGTACTAAACACTGCTATCTACAAAACGTCAATTCTACAGGACGCCAAAAAAGAACTTTTTATTAACTTATTATTTGACATAGAAAAACAATATGAGTGTACCAACATAGCATGCATTACATGTTGTAACATATTGTTTTTCTACATCAAATACTATTATTTAAACGAACCTATGTTCGTTTACTCTCCTGTAAAGTTAACGTTTTGTAGGTAGCAGTGTTGGGTATCTAACCGTCGATACGTAGAATCATCTTATCACCATTAGCGACCCGCCCTGGCTCCGCACGGGATAATGGTTATTGTGGGTTATCCTTAAGCATATTATGCATGTATTGGTGTCGATTCGGTGTTGGCCAATGCACTAATCTTAACTAAAATTTAACTAAAATTTAGTTAAGATGTGTCAGATGACATATTTAGCTATTCGGAACAATTTTGTATGGATCTGACAGGACTAAAAATAAGTTGAACTAACGCCATTTAGCTATTCGGGAACGACCATTCATCTGTCATTTTTAGTTCGTTATCTGTCATTTTTAGGTGTTTTGAACTTAAAATGGCCTTAATTTAGTTCAGTTTTTTTAGGTGTAGACTTAATATATTTTGTAAGTTTTGAGGTTAACAAACTAGGAAATCAGGAAAAAATTAACTAGTGATGAGTTGCTTCAGCCAATCTTCTTTCGTTAATCGTGAATATTTACTGAATAGCTCATCCTCAGTCAGGTCAGCGGGGTCGGTCGAGTCTTTCAGCTAAAAACTCCATAAATCGTACAAGCAAGAGCATGCTAAGCAGAAAACTTTGGATTTTGCACCTTTCTTATGTCCATCGAATAAGGAACAGAATAGCAATCGCGTTGGCCCAGCTTAACCTTCACTTAACAGTACGTACAGAAGTCAGCACATGCAGTTGGACACTTGCACTACGAAATTCACCCCTACCGTTACGGAATACGGGCGCTCTCAAGTTCATAATGTCCAGCCGCATGTGCTGCTTACTGTACAACAAATCGACCATAAGTTCTATTTTGCAATTTCGTTTTTGTTATACGCAGAAAAAATATAAATTTATAATTTCCGATACTAAAACGAAACGTAACACATACTAAGATTCGTTTCATTGCGCGTGCGTTCGATTCACTAACGTTCACTTTATTGCGGATTAAGGTTGCATGACTTTATACCTTTGCCTTTCTGTTGAAAAAAAACATTGCAGGAGCGTACACAGAGCGAGATAATGTGTATCCGAACGTTAATCGTGTCAAGATTTGTTAAGTCCTGTCAAAAATGAACTAAAATTATGGCTGGTTTACACGTATTAAGTGACGAAGTAATTAACTAAATTTTAACTTGATTTTAACTTAATTCTTGCGTGTAAACAACCACTTAAGAGCTCTTTAGTCACAAGTGGTAAGTAAACGATTTAGTGGTTAAGTGAACAAGTGAAATAGAATCTAGTCTATTTTTGATTAAGTAGCCGCGCCTCCCGCACCGCTTGCATTCCCCGGTAGGCGTGGCTTTCTACTAAACTGTCATTTAGTTACGTGTGAACTCAACAATTTAGTGAAGTACTTAAGTAGTACAGTGAACTAAAGAGTGCATAAGTTAGACAAGCGTGTAAACGATCGGTTACTTAAAATTAAGTTAATTTTAACTAAAAATTTAGTTAACTACTTAACAACTTAATACGTGTAAACCAGCCATTAGTTAAGATAGGGCGGGTGCAATACCGAATTAGCCCCATTATACATATAAACCTTCCTCTTGAATCACTCTATCTATTAAAAGAAAACCGCATCAAAATCCGTTGCGTAGTTTTAAAGATTTAAGCATACATAGGGACATAGGGACAGAGAAAGCGACTTTGTTTTATACTATGTAGTGATGAGCGAGCTGATGTTATGAAAATGAAAAATGTTTTATTCGAAGTAAGATTTTACAAATCACTTTTCGACGTCGAGGCGGGTTCACAATTTGGCTGTCTTCTGTGGAGAAGAACCCGCCGGAAGAAACTCCACAGGCGTTGCATCTTTTCAAAATATTTACAAAATTATTATTTTATACGATTTGATTAATATATAACAAAGAGTGCAAACGAAAATATGCAATTAGAGGAAGGCAACCAACCAGTCAAAGTAGAAAAAACTAAACTATATAACCAATAAAACAACCGGCAATTGACTAGAGTAGACCAGTCCTCCCAAGCAGCACCACGTTCACGGGTTTGCCGTATGGGTCAGCCATCGCCGGGCTCAACCATATTAGAGGGAACCCAACGACCTGGTGATAGTTTTTTGTTGGTTGCTAACCTTGGGTTGGTTCCCGTCGTCAGTGGAGGTGGAGGGTTGGCCCCCGGGGCGGCGGCGCGGCGCGTCGTCCTCGCTCGGCCCGCGCCCCGGCAAACTGTCCGGCAACTACATACAAATAACACAATTCTACATTTTACTCTCTAACTTAAAAAACACCATTATGTCACTTTCACGTTCTTAAAAACAAAAAAGGACAGGTGATTGCCAACTTACATTTAGGAACGTCAAACATCGATATTACGTGTAATTTAGCAGGAATAAAACATCCCGACTAAATTAAGCTGAATTTGACAGCTGCGCTGCTTATTTTAAATATTGTTCATTCAAAATTAAATTCATTCATCTCCCACCCATCCTTTTCGATTTCCATATGAACTTAAATTTAGATATTTTAGCGGCCACGCAGAATTGAGCCCATAATTTTGCTTTTTGTCAAAATACCAGAGTGAGGATTTTTTTATTTCCTACATAGTGTAAGATAATTTATTTTTGATGACAGTCAACATCCCTATTGGCAATAACCCACCTTGATGAGGATCAGTGCAGGGTCTTCGGAGCGCAGTAAGTCTACCACTTCGGTGTCGTCGTAAGGTTCCGTCTTCAAGTCCACGTGCGGTTTGATATCCGCTTTCGGGAACGCTGATACTGAAATGTAGACATGTTTATTTAGTTTATTTACCGTGGGCATGAGGCATTTTCCCGCGGTAAAAGGTAGCCTATGTTACTCAGGGAGTCGTTTTTGAGTTTATTTATTACAAACATACACACACACACACAAATACAAATCTTTCCTCTTTATAATAATAATAATATAGTATTAAGATGCCTTCCCTTCACCTGAAGCAACCCAAAAGGCTTTAGGGCATTCGCTAACACATACGCGGGTGTAGGGTACGGAGCGGGCGCCCGGGATTTCCTACACACACACCGCGCTGCTGCGTGCGTCTGCGACACTGTGTGAACGGGCTTCTGTTGCGCGGTGCTGCAGACGCAATGCGTCGTGCTGCAGACGTATCCGGTGTGTGGCAGCCTTTAAGGAGACGCGGGAACTTGCGCGGCTTGTTGGGCGTCCAATAACGATTGACGCGCATTTTTTTAATTTACCTAAGCTTGAATCGAAAAAGTACGACCAATAAAGCTTCACCGGACTTGTAACCCTCACCGGGTTTGAGACGCGCGGTCAATTCAAACATGTGGGAGACCCAATGCGTCTCGCAACGCCCCGCGTCTCCTTAAACGAGGCCTAAGCGGGCACCGTACACCCGCGCATAATTTTGCCCTTAACGATCGAGAAGCTTGATAAGCTGTCAAACGCGACATAGTGACATAAGAGCCATAGTAGTTTTGTCATTATCACGAAATGCTGGCAACTAAAATGTTATGCTGTAATGCATATACATACATGTTTCCTCACGATAATTTCCTTTAATGCAAGAGCATCTAAATATAGGTAAAGAAAATGGCCACCTAATTTAAAACTAAATAGAAGAAAATCTTCCAATTGAAACTACCCTTATTGCTATTTCTAACATTTAGCATGAACTAATGAAAAGCACCCAAAACACGATACGTTTAAGGTTTAAAATAAATCTGCATCTGCTGTAGCCGCTTCCTAGTACTGGTGGAATAGTCCACAGCACTGTACGGTCGCCTGCACTGAAAATGTTAATAAAAGTCTTACTACAGTCGTCCACGATATCATTCTCCGCGCCGTTTGTTATCTCCTTCTTCACTTGAACCTGCTAGCTTTCTTAGTGACCAACCTAGAAATTCATGTTACTAGCCTCGGTTATCGTTGTTTAGTTACATGACATAGTTATCATTCATTCATACATTCCAAAGTAAGTCTTATACATAAATAACTTTATAACGTCAACCTGCTGAGAAAACCTCGTAAACCCTACGATTTGGCTACAGCTAAATTGGATCTGTGTCCAGTTTACCGTCGAATAAATCCATAAATTAAATCATTTGGCTTTTCATTAAAATCCTGAATCCCACTTCTGACACCAAATGTTACGTGTGTTCAAGCTATAATCCTCCCCTATGAAACCTTAATGAAATTCAATTTTGACTATGCCAAAAAATGGTATTTGAAATAGTAGTAAAATAGTATCATTGTAAGAAAAATTGGTATCATTATGATTCTGAAGATATAGCTATAGTTTGGGGAGGATTATAGCTGGATGTTCAAGCTATAATCCTCCCCTCTCGTACAGCCTAAACGGTGGGGTCTTTCGACTTAGTTTATATCCAAAAAAATAGACACGAAATAGTATTCATTGCTCACTAAAGAAAGAAAATTAGACGCGCTGTAATTCCGAAGATATAGCTACTGGTTGGGGAGGATTATGGCTTGAGCATTTCAAAATTTTGCTCATTTTCTGCACTTCGCTTGTTCTTTCATCCCAAAATTGGTATCAAAAATTGGTATTGAAAATAGTATCGTCAAACTACATTCGATTTATTACGAAAAACATCGTAACAAAGTACTTTAAAAATGCATGTAAAGTTCTACATACAAAATTGGTGTTGAGTCCCTATAATGCACAGTACGATAATACACAGCCAGCAAAGCATGGCCGACAATTGAATGCCAAACATGCATTGCGGGTACGGAGTCGTATAGTCCTTTGCCGTGCATTATTGGACGGGTTTGATAGACACGGTCCGATATTGTATAGACAATATTTAATGTGGATTTGATTGTTTG
>OX419604.1:2698409-2758009 GCA_948473455.1 Teleiodes luculella
ATCCAGCTATAATCCTCCCCAAACTATAGCTATATCTTCAGAATCATAACAATACTAATTTTTCTTACAATGATAGTATTTACTACTATTTTAATACCATTTTTTGGCATAGTCAAAATTGAATTTCATTAAGGTTTCATAGGGGAGGATTATAGCTTGAACCACACAAAATATGATATCAACTGCACAATTGTTTTGCAATGCACACTAAATAAAGGACATACTGGTAGCGATTCGCGCAGTCAAGCGAATTAGGATTAGAATTAGGATTACGTCGCTTATGTCAAATCGTGCTCTATTTCTTATTTGCTATTCTGGCGGTCATTGTAAACTGACATAAATGACTTAAACTAAGGTCAGCTGATTTTGACGTCTCTAAATTTGGGATTAGCAATTCAACTTAGGTTTAGGTCGCTAACGCTATTCTGGCAGCCCTATTTTTGACGTGTGCGACGCAATCTTATCTAAATTTAGAGAGCACTTAAAACATGCGTTCTAACTCTAATTCTTAAATTTCTTATGCGATTTTTGGGGATTACAAGCTGTTTCTAAGAAAAAATAAATAAATATGGAAGATTACGTGGTAGCTGTTGTCGCAGATGCCGCAGAAAGGTAAAGAAATTTTAGTTACAATCGATTCGCCTTGAAGATTTTAAATGTGATGATGAGTTATGGAAATGCCTAGTTAAATGCTTTCCTGTGTGTTTCAGAAGTCAGCGTCAAAGAGCCCGGTTTCGAATTTAGATTGCCTCGAAGTGCTGCTTTTCATTTGTCATTCACAAAACTTTACAAATAAAAACGTACTGACTGAACTTTGAATAAATCCTTTTTTTTAATTTTGTTCTCTTTGTCCATTCTGGACAGGCGAAGGGAAACTTAGCCCATACAGCCTCGTCAGGAATTTATTTATTTTTTCTTTTTGTATAAATCCTCTTTGTTTGACAACAAACAACACGCGACGCAAAGAGGACGCGACGCTTCTTCTCGTTTTGTTTTTTTTTTTTCACCAAAAAAGAAAAATGTTTGCATTACACCACCGCGAAAGTGCCCATTTTCAATCAATCAATCATCAATCAAGTTTTTTTTCTTCTTTTTGGCAACACTGATCCAACTCAATTTAAGATCTGTCATTTGCAAGTTAGAGACGTCAGAATATGCGTTAAATTTAGTTGGATGGTTTCCCCCGAATAGCACATCGCAATTCTAAACTTAAATTTAAGAGATTTAAGAATTAGGTAAGGATTAGAGCATGACAGTCAGAATCGCTACCACTTTCATTGAGTTTAAGCAAAGTGGCCCTCACACCACACACACACAAACTAAGCCGTTAAAAAAGTCTGAAGGTAGCAAACAAAATTTTCACCAAATCTCACCTAAATACTTTAGGCATCAACCTTAAGCGATTCTTAAGTTTAGTGCAAACGACCATACAATATATTTTTCCAATAGGCGTTTGTAACTTTGTGTTCCGTACTAAATGCCACGCTCTATTTACCTATAAATGATTATGCCATAAGATTTGTAATAAAACCTAAATAACTGCATCAAATTATGTTACTAAGCTACAATGTTGTCTGAAAATTATCAGTACACGAACTTGTTTTTAAATTAAATTCCAAATAAATAACTATTTTCTTTAGGAATCAAACAGAATAGGTAGTCAGTTATATGCACACAAATTACTGTACTCTGTACATATTATGTATTAGTATAGTATCCATTATTATTATCATAAATTATTTTTTTATGGGTACTAAAGTTATATAAATATAAAAATCCCGACATACAAAAGATGCTTAATATATTATGACGAGACAAAGTTAAACTTACAACAGTAGCTTAGGTTAGCTAACTAACTAACAGATGGCGTTGTTAGTTTTTAAAACTCGCTATAGACATTTCTTAGCAATAGTATAAGGACTTCGGTGAAAAAATTTCGCGCTAGACATATGGACGGACGAACATAATAATGTTCAAACCAATTTTCCGATACTTTTTGGATGAAAGGTTCCTAACTGGCAATCTTTCATAATTAACTATACTTCTCATCAAAAAAATCGAAACACTTCCGTTTTTTTTTTATTTATTCCTAAATGTACACATTTTTCTGATAATCCTGACAAAACGTAAACTTGCAAGGTGTTTCGATTTTTTTGATGAGAAGTGTATATGTCACCGTAAAATTGTAAATACCGTTAGATTACAATTTAACTCGCGTGATTGTAAACTGTCGAAAGATTGTGAACTAAACGTACTGATGACAATTCAACGCATTAATTTTCGGTAGATTGTAATCTATCGAAGTGAAACTGTTTAATCACAATCTGTCACGCGTTAAATTGTCAACTGTCCAAAGGCTGTTCCTGATTGGTCTGTATTACAGCAAGCCGTTCTATGTCCATAAGTTGGGAATAAAACACAGGCGTCAGTTGAATAAAATTAATGCACTTCAAGAATTGTGACATCAAGTATTTATCTATTATTAAGTAGATAATCAGTAATTTTTACATCGTATTATGGTATATTTTTGGAGACTAACACTAACTCATTTATCATTCAAACTACTATTCTTCGATTAATCATGGATTCATTTTACTTCCACAATAATTTCATAGAACTTATTATAAAGTAGTGTTATTTTCAACACGAAATCAATTGAAATTCACTTAAACACAGATTATTTACATTAGATAATAAACGAAAAAACAAACAAATATGGCGGCGCAGAGCATATGACGATCAACCAATCAGCGCGCGAGATGCGTTCCATCCTATGCCATTTCACAATTTGACGGTTAAAATTTCGATAGATTACAATCTATCGAAAAATAATCCGTTAAATCGTAATCAGTATGTTTGGTTCACAATTTTTCGATAGTTTACAATCTCGCGAGATAGATTGTAATCTAACGGTATTGATAATCTTACGGTGACATATATATTTGCCTGTATAACCTGTATTGCTTGAGTAAGCAAGCTGGGCTTAGCTGGGTGTACGTACGTACACTGAACGGACGGTTCATATACGCCAAGTGTTGTACTGGTTACAATACTCGCGTTATGTGTAATATTTCATTACCTTTTAGGGTGATATTACTTTTGTGATATCATACGCATTACCTACACATTACATTGCTGTAATTATGCCTTGAATACTGGCATACCGACGTTTAAGTACTAAACACTGCTATCTACAAAACGTCAACTCTACAGGACACCAAAAAAGAACTTTTTATTAACTTATTATTTGACATAATGGTTATTGTGGGTTATCCTTAAGCATATTATGCATGTATTATACATATAAACCTTCCTCTTGAATCACTCTATCTATTAAAAGAAAACCGCATCAAAATCCGTTGCGTAGTTTTAAAGATTTAAGCATACATAGGGGACATAGGGACAGAGAAAGCGACTTTGTTTTATACTATGTATTGATGAGGGAGGGGCCTGTTTAATAAACGTGACAGGCGACAGGTGACAGGCGACAAGTGACAATCCGACATTTTGACAATTTCTTGTTTAATAAAGATTATCCCTGACAAATTTGTCACGGTGGAAAATCTACAAATATGTCGACTTGTCGCGACATTTTGACATATTTCTGTTTAATAAACAATTTCTCTTGACAGGCGACAGGTGACAATTTGTCCGGAAAAACTTGTCAAATTTGTTTTATTAAACACTAAATTGTCATGACAGGTGGACATATTTGTCAAATTGTCGGAGATTTTCGACAGGCAACCGCACCCAATGTCAAAGCAATTTGGCAGTTACATTAATACGAGTAATCACAAGTGAAAATTGTGTTAACGTCGTCAACGGATAGCAGTAATAGTAGCAGAAGAAGAATAAGATGAATATTCTCAATTTTCAAACGTCTCTATTTTCATAAATAATACCTAAAATTGTTAATTTGACATCCATTACAAATAGCAAACATAAATAAAAGTTGAAGTTGATTACCAAAGTGAATTATAATATTTTTAAAATATTACCCTCATGTTCTCCCATTAGCATGCTCCGAAAATTATTATGTTGTGACAAATATGTCAGAAAAAGTGACAAATTTGTCAAAGACTATGACAATTAAGTCAGAGAATGTTTCCTTAGACTCGACAGGTAAAAATTGACAATTTTTGCCTTTATTAAACGGATCTTTATCCTGACAATTATGTCAATATTTACCTGTCGCATTTGGACATAATTGTCATGTTTATTAAACGGCACTTGCCGCGACAATTCGACTTATTTGTCAAAAAGTGACAAAATTGTCGGATTGTCTGTCACGTTTATTAAATAGGCCCCTGGTCATAGTTTTTGTTGGTTGCTAACCTTAGGTTGGTTCCCGTCGTCGGTGGAGGTGGATGGTCGGTCCCCGGGGCGGCGGCGCGGCGCGTCGTCCTCGCTCGGCCCGCGCCCCGGCAAACTGTCTGGCAACTACATACAAATAACACAATATTGGGCCCGGTTTTACATTTTACTCTCTAACTTAAATTTAAACACCATTATGTCCCTTTCACGTTCTTAAGAACAAAAAAGGACAGGTGATTGCCAACTTACATTTAGGAACGTCAAACATCGATTTTACGCGTAATTTAGCAGGAATTTAAAAACATTCCGATTAAATTAAGCTGAATTTGACAGCTGCGCTGCTTATTTTAAATATAATTCATTCAAAATTAAATTCATTCATCTCCCATCCTTTTCGATTTCCATATGAACTTAAATTTAGATATTTTAGCGGCCACGCAGAATTGAGCCCATTATTTTGTTTTTTATCAAAATAGCATAGAGTAAGGACTTTTTTATTTCCTACATAGTGTAAGATAATTTATTTTTGATTACAGTCAACATCCCTATTGCCAATAACACACCTTGATGAGAATCAGTGCAGGATCTTCGGAGCGCAGTAAGTCTACCACTTCAGTGTCGTCGTAAGGTTCCGTCTTCAAGTCCACGTGCGGTTTGATATCCGCTTTCGGAAACGCTGATACTGAAATGTAGACATATTTATTTGGCGAGTCTTCAATGTTTATCTTAGAAGATGCCTTCCCTTCACCTGAAGCAAATACGTGTGGCAGCCTTACGCGCGGAGACGCGGGAACTTGCGCGGCTTGTTGGGCGTCCAATAACGATTGAGATGCTTTTTTTTTCAAGAATAAGCAAGCAAAAGTAAGCTTGAATCCAAAAAGTACGACCAGTCAAGCTTCACCGGACTTGTAACCCTCACCGGGTTTGAGACGCGCGGTCAATTCAAACATGTGGGAGACCCAATGCGTCTCGCAATTCCCCGCGTCTCCTTAAACGAGGCCTAAGCGGGCACCCTTACCGTACACCCGCGCATATTTTGCCCTTAACGCTCGAGAAGCTTGATAAGCAGTCAAACGCGACATAGTGACATAAGAGCCATAGTAGTTTTGTCATTATGACGAAATGCAGGCAACTAATGTTGTCCTGTAATGCGTATACATACATACATGTTTCCTCACGACAGTTTCCTCACGACAATTTCCATCAATGCATGAGCATTTAAATATAGATAAGGAAAATAGCCACCTAATTTAATCCTTAATAGAAGAAAATCTTCCAATTGAAACTACCGTTATTGCTATTTCTAACATTTAGCATGAACTAATGAAAAGCATCCAAAACACGATACGTTTAAGGTTTAAAATAAGTCTGCATCTGCTGTAGCCGCTTCCTAGTACTGGTGGAATAGTCCACAGCACTGTACGGTCGCTGCACTGAAAATGTTAATAAAATTCTTACTACAGTCGTCCACAATATCATTCTCCGCGCTGTCTGTTATCTCCTTCTTCACTTGAACTGCTAGCTTTCTTAGTGACCAACCTAGAAATTCATGTTACTAGCCTCGGTTATCATTGTTTAGTTACATGACATAGTTATTCATTCATACATTCCAAAGTAAGTCTTACACATAAATAACTTTATAACGTCACCCTGCTGAGAAAACCTTGTAAACCCTACGATTTGGCTACAGCTTAATTGGATTTGTGTCCAGTTTACCGTCGAATAAATCGGTAAATTAAATCATTCGGCTTTTCTTTAGAATCCCGAATCCCACTTCTGACACCAAATGTTACGGACTTTCCTGCATATAGTTAAAAATTGCGGTTCCGTCGGAAGCACGTTTCACGTGTAAGACATAGTTTACTCTTATCCTTTTAGAGGAATAGAATAAAATAAAATTTTACAATGCATGTGCTCGAAAAGGAGCGTTTTCTAGGCAGCCAAACAGTGCGGAAAGTAGTACTTTTCCGCACTAGTGCTTTTTACTTTTCAGTTTTTTTTTAATTTTTGCTCAAGCTGTCATTCAGCCAGTTAACCTAACATTTCAGTATTTGAGATATTTTTATTACCAATTGTTACTAATATAAAGGGAACAATAAAAATAACAATTCAATAAACGCGTTTATAATTAGTATAATTACTTTAGAAATTGATTTTTATTGATAAATTACGTTCAAATATTAATTAAAAATTTGCGTGGCTTAATAAATTTTACTCATTGCCTAATTGCGATTCGACAGCTCAGCTTTGCACATGCGCAGTAGATGTTTTTTTCAGCGCGAATGTGTTTTGTTTATGAAGCCCGTCATTTTATACGCCTTTTTAATATAACTGTTTTTTTTTCTTGCACAATGCATTGTAAAATCTTGTATGATACACGTGCGAAAGATGATTTCCGACTCGTGTCGGCTTATACACTCGCTCGCTTTGCTCGCTCGTGAATAAAATGACACTCATCGGAAATCACATACTTTCCGCACTAGTATCATAAATAACTATTATTTAACATAGTTTGACATGTAGCAATATATATAAAAACAAAGACGTATAGCAACACAGATACAAACATGAGTAGAAACAAGCAGATGAAGAATATACACAAAACACTTTAACAATAACAACATTTTAAACTATGCTAAAAAGGTCCCGTCTCAGCATAATGCTACTAGCTACCAGCGAGGTGAGCCAGTAACGCTGATTTTCAGCAGCGACCTTAAACGGAGTGAGCGAGCATTTTCGAGAGGATATTTCAATATGGCGGATTTCTCAGCTTTTTGACAGATAAATGTGAGATAATAGCTTGTTACAGTGCTTCATGCTAGGCTTACAGATTCCTGTGTGTGACATGTCCCCACATGCTTAATTATTGTTGTAACATTATAAAATAATAGCCGAAACCTACTGAAGTGCCTAGAAAAGTCACACTATAGCGTCCTGACAACATGCCAACCAACGTATTGGCCTACAGATCCAAACAAAATGCCTGATCTGTTAGACTTTTTTATTTACAAAGGTATACAATCTCATTATTTGGATGTAGAAAGCTGTTATGATTCATCATCAGATCATACTCCAGTTCTTGCAACAATGAGCGCTACAGTTATAAACAGACCAACTCCACCTTACTTATATAATGAGAACACAGACTGGCAAGCATTCACGCAGTATTTAAGCGACAATATAGATCTTAAAGTTCGACTTAAAACAGAAGAGGATATAGAGAGTGCCACTGAGTACATAACAAAGACTATACAAAAGGCTGCTTGGCATAGCACTCCACCCCCCGAGAAAGATAAAACAACGATGTCTCATAGAAAACTACCACAGTTTATAAGAAATAAGGTGTTAGAGAAACGTCGGCTTAGAAGAGCTTGGCACAACAGTCGGCACCCAGCTGATAAAAGAGACTTCAATAAAGCAGCTGCTAGCCTTAAACAACTGCTGGTAGATTTGGAGAATGAGACTTTACAATCACATCTGCAAAACTTAACACCAGCAGCGCCAGCCAAGAACGGCCAATCACTCTGGAAAACAGTGAAATCCCGCAATAAGCCGCAACTAGCACAATACCCACTCAAAAATGAGAATGGTACATGGGCAAAGACAGATCAAGAAAGAGCAGAAGCGTACGGACTGTTCCTAAGTGAAGTCTTCAAACCCAATGAAAATCTTGGAACAGAAAATATAGATGAAGAGGTCGATACGTTCCTTAAAAGTGATTGCCAGCTTAGTCTTCCTCTACGTTGTTGCACGCCTACTGAAGTTCGGCGAACTATAATGGGCCTCGGACTCAAAAAAGCCCCAGGATTTGATCTTATCACAGCGGAAGTATTACGAAACTTACCAAAGAAGGCAATAGTATTCATTACATCATTATTTAATGCTGTACTGCGAACAGGATACTACCCCAAAGTCTGGAAAGTCTCTCAAATAACGATGGTGCTTAAGCCAGGGAAACCTCCGCACATGACTTCCTCATACCGCCCCATCAGCCTTCTACCGGTGCTCTCTAAGGTATTAGAAAAAATAATCGCCACACGCCTTAATGAAACTCTTGTCGAAAATAACGTTGTTCCGGAACACCAATTCGGATTTCGAAGAAATCACGCTACTATCGAACAAGTACATAGAGTGAGTGAACATGTAAGAAATGCTATGGAGGAAAAGAAGTACTGCTCTGGGGTCTTTTTAGATGTGCAGCAAGCCTTTGACAAAGTATGGCATGAGGGTTTGCTGTTTAAATTGAAAAAAATACTACAACACAACTTATACCTGCTTCTGAAATCATACCTAGATAACCGTATGTACTATGTTAAAATCAACAATGCAGTTTCAGAATTTTATGATATAAGAGCTGGAGTTCCACAGGGCTCGGTGCTGGGACCAACGCTGTATCTTATCTACACCTCGGATGTTCCAGAGTCAGACAGTGTAATGACAGCGACGTTTGCAGATGACACAGCTGTATTAACATCCCATTGTGACCCTGAAATGGCATCAAAAAATTTGCAGACGCATCTAGATAAAGTCTATAGTTGGATGGCATCCTGGCGGATTAAAGCTAGTGCAACGAAGTCTAACCATATCACTTTTACTCTACGAAAAGGAGACTGTCCCCCTGTAAAACTAGGTCAAGAAACATTACCTCATAACACAGTTGTAAAGTACCTAGGCTTCTACCTTGATCGGAAGCAAACGTGGAAGACACACATACAAAAGAAGCGTGATGAACTTAACCTTCGCTATAGATCTCTGGAATGGCTTTTAAACAGGAATTCTCGTCTCTCAATTGAAAATAAGTTGTTAATATACAAAGTAGCTCTTAAACCAATATGGACTTACGGTATACAGCTCTGGGGCTCAGCGAAAACATCAAATATAGAAATCCTGCAAAGGTTCCAAAATGCTATACTCAAGGCTATGGTCAATGCCCCTTGGTTCACAAGGATGAATGAAGTCCATCAATATTTGAACATACCAACAGTAAGGGAGGAAATGATAATAAGTACCAAGTCATATCAAAATAGAGTATTGCATCACTGCAGTAGACTTGTCAGGGATCTTGGCGACCCACTCCACACGAGACGTCTGAAGAGACTACACATATGGGACCAACTCAAATGAAATAAATAAATTAAAAAAGGCAACCTGACGGTGGAAAGGAGTGCCTTAAATGCCATACCTCTTCGAAAACAACTGCTTATAGTCTCATGGACTGATTGCACGTTAAAATTAATATTAAAAAAAAAAAAAAAAAAAAAAAAAAAATAATAGCTTCTTGAAATAGGAGCTGAAGCTTGAACTAATTGTACTCACCAATATCGTCCATGGGAAGTTTGACGGGGGCTTCATTGTGATTGGTTGATTTGAAATCCTCTTCTTCTATCTCACCAGGTCCTCGGTTTAACAGTGTTTTAATTTTCTGATCCTCCAATTCTTTGTCAATCTATAAAAAAGGGGGAATGCTTCTTTAATAAAACCTCTAACGGTAGGGAGTTCAGTATCTGGAATACTACTTTGAATTAGAGAGCATCTCCCCCGCAATTCCGGTGAAACTCTATACGTCGATTTTGGACAGAAACAAGTCAATTAATAAAAGTTTGTATAATATGCTATGCTACTTCTAGAATTTTTGCTACAAGCCTTCTGACTGCCTTGGATGTTGCTAATGGAGGAAACAGAGTTAAACTAGTCAATTATCAGTACCTTGATGACATCCTTGACTCTAATAGTTGGTTTCTTTAGTGCTGTCGCAGACGGGTCTAAATCTCTGCTTCCGTAAGATGAACGATTGTAGACACGTTCAACACTACCCAGGCCTGTAATACAGTTTTCATTCAAGTTGGAAGATCTTTTAAATAACTTGACTTCAAGTGTGAAAGTGTGATTGCTACTGAAGTATTTCTTATTACAGGAAAGAAGAAATTTAGAATAACATGTTTTTTTTTTCTTTTTTAAACTTCTGTTTTACTGTATGTTTCACTTGGCGTTATAATCAACGCTAGAGAGGTATTAAATGTCATTGTCGCTACAGCACCCTGTCTCGTGCCAAGTGGTTGCCTATAATGATGGTGACGTCATAGATTGATAGAAAACAAGCAAGAACGAATTTCGGCACTACCACTAATGCCCTCCGTGGTGTAATTGGTAAGCACATTGGCTGCGTATAGGCCGAAGGACGTGGGTTCAAGTCCCGCCGGAAGGTTTACGTCTTTGGTTTCACTACATAGTATAAAATAAAGTCGCTTTCTCTGTCCCTATGTCCCTATGTCCCTTTGTACGCTTAAATCTTTAAAACTACGCAACGGATTTTGATGCGGTTTTTTTTAATAGATAGAGTGATTCAAGAGGAAGGTTTATATGTATAATACATGCATAATATACTGAAGGATAACCCACAATAACCATTTTCCCGTGCGGAGCCGGGGCGGGTCGCTAGTTTTCTATGAATCTAAAAATATTTAACTTGTATTTTATTTCGTAGAGAAATTTAATTGTTTTCAACATCATCATCATCATTAACAGCTCATAACTAAGGGGTTTGAGCCTACCCTGATATCAGGGTGAATAGGCCTTAGTCGACCATGCTGACCCAGTGCGGGTTGGCCAACTTCACACACAACTCTTGAATTACTTTGCAAGTGTTTTCAACATAGTACAAATTAAAATTCATAAGGTCACTCTATGAGAGGAGACAACAAAAGGACTAAATAAAATAATTTTTATTTTAGAATTAAATCATAACAATTGAAAAGTCATACCTTCAGAGAAAACACCGCCTGATTTAATAATGTTCGGGCCATTCTTAAAGTTTTTGTTTCTGTCATTTTTTCGATCTTTTTTGGCTTTTTCATTGTTTTTGTGATCGCGAGTATTAGCTGAAGATCTAAAATTGGCAATAAATAAATGAAAACAATCAGTTAATAGGTAAGAGAGTCAACTTATTTTGTTTGTCTATACAAATTAAAGTGAATTATTATTATTATTTACTAATATGGTGGTCTTGGATTGGAGATGGAGAACAGTCATCTAACTAAGCGGCTCAACAGACTCAAGAATGCTAAGTCTGCGCTGCACAATTTGTCTTAAACAAATGCTATAAATTTCAACCAGATCGCAATTGGGTACTGTTTACAGGTGAAGAGTGAATGTCATGCTGTTAACTATTAGTACCTACTATGAACATGAACACAAATGATGATTCAATCAAATAAATTATAAAATATTTTGTATTATAAAAAATTAGGTTAGGTTATTTACTAAGTAGGGCTTGTTGAGTGCTTGATTACTTACCCCTTACTCTTATTCCTTGCAACATTTAAGTTAGGAGTGAAAACTTTCTTGGCGGGCTTCGAAGGGCCCAGAGAATAGTCACGAGGCGGCTTAAACGAGGCCAAACGTTGCATAGGATCCACGCCCAGCCCGTTGGGCTTAGACAAGTTTTCATTCGACATAACAATTTGAGCTTCAAGAAACTTATACGTGAAATACTAAAACAACACAAACGTATGGAGAAAAGTCAAAAATTGCGTTGTAAGTACGCAGTAAAATCATCACAAAACGTGACAGACAAACAAAACAAACAAACAAACAAACAAACCAAACAACACACACAAAACAAATTTATTTTTTAAGTTTATTTCTCCCTTATGGGAAAGGCAAAGGGTTCAAAGCCCATACAACCTAGTCTTCAGTAATAACAGGATAGATATCTTCAGTATCATTTTATCGTCTTTAGTCATCAATTATTGTATCCTAGGTCTTCAGTAGTCTTGTCTTGTTGAACGTCTTCAGTAGTGTTGTCTTGTCACGGGATCATTGAAATGCATTCATTGGTCCTTACATTCCAATGACATCGGAGTATAACGCGGGGTATCAAACCAGAAACAGCTAACCACTCATTATTTCTCACTTTCATTGAATTGTTCTTCGTTAACGGCACATTATCGCACTAATTCCACCATATTTAACAACAATTACCATGAGAAACTAATTTAAAAAAGGACGAAATAATGAACCCGCCATTTCTTCTCGCTCGATTCCCGCGTAAAACTCAACACAAAACCACAGAATACCAAATAGTAGTCCCTACAAAACAAATAAATAGGAGACAATAATGTTCGACCTGATAATCCGTGTTATTATGTTGGTTGCGTGTCGATATTAGCTAACACGAAAGTTTAGGGAACCCAGACTTTGGCTAGGTTACGTTTGAAGGGCAAATTGCTCGCTCTGTCATACGTATCATACCATACCCTTCGTGTTGATTGAACATGATGTATACCTGGGCCGTGCATTGCATTACAGCAAACAAGGTGATTAAAAAATTCAACGTTATTATTTACAATCGATTCATTTATTACTTAAACAACAAATCACAAGTCATTCAACAAGCCTCTATAGGCAACGCGAAGGCGCCGTTACAGTTGATTCTGACGTTGATGTTGACTGAGGCCAGTTGCGTAACGAAGAACTTGAAGATGTATGGGATGGCAACACAGACTAGCGACCCTTTGCCGCATAGTCGACACGACTCGCCGCCGATCCCTTTGCCAGTTATTGGGCCGAGTAGAGTGCCGCATTTCGTGCAGATCACCGCCTGGACATAAACAATATTTTAAATATTATAGGTACACGCAGTGTAAATAGAAAAAAAGGTACAAAAAATAATACCGCTTAATTAATAAGCGACTAGATTATCTCTTTTTCTATGAATATGATATTACTATTATATAGAAGATAAAGTTTTTTATGACAAAGTTTAAAAGGTTTACTACAATTATTTAAAATGCCCATTGCTGTAGTTACTTAAGCAATTAGGCCGCCTATTAGCTCCTTATAATTGCACACTTTAAAATTGTAACAGTATTATTTATTTCTAGTGTCAATAAAGAATATTTGTATTTTTTTTAAATGTCTGGTTGTCACACCGCCCTATAGCTGTTAGTATGCGCTGTCTCTGTCGCTCACCTCGCTCTTATCGGAGCAGTGGAACAGTCTGTCCTGCAGTAGGAAGGCCGCCCCGTGCGACATGAGGGCGTCCCGCTCCATCTCCCCGAGCCTCACGCCGCCCTATAGCTGTTAGTATAGCGCTGTCTCTGTCGCTCACCTCGCTCTTATCGGAGCAGTGGAACAGTCTGTCCTGCAGTAGGAAGGCCGCCCCGTGCGACATGAGGGCGTCCCGCTCCATCTCCCCGAGCCTCACGCCGCCCTATAGCTGTTAGTATAGCGCTGTCTCTGTCGCTCACCTCGCTCTTATCGGAGCAGTGGAACAGTCTGTCCTGCAGTAGGAAGGCCGCCCCGTGCGACATGAGGGCGTCCCGCTCCATCTCCCCGAGCCTCACGCCGCCCTATAGCTGTTAGTATAGCGCTGTCTCTGTCGCTCACCTCGCTCTTATCGGAGCAGTGGAACAGTCTGTCCTGCAGTAGGAAGGCCGCCCCGTGCGACATGAGGGCGTCCCGCTCCATCTCCCCGAGCCTCACGCCGCCCTATAGCTGTTAGTATAGCGCTGTCTCTGTCGCTCACCTCGCTCTTATCGGAGCAGTGGAACAGTCTGTCCTGCAGTAGGAAGGCCGCCCCGTGCGACATGAGGGCGTCCCGCTCCATCTCCCCGAGCCTCACGCCGCCCCCCCTGCGTCGCCCCTTCACGGGTTGCCTGGTGAGGGCGTCTACTGCCCCCGTTGTGCGCACCTGGGTAGATATTAACGGGTTCAATCAGTGAGATTATTTGAATCGTGTCATAGTTGACAGTTTAATTCATCATCATCATCATCATCTCAGCCGAAAGACGTCCACTGCTGGACAAAGGCCTCCCCCAAGGATCTCCACAATGATCGGTCCTGCGCTGCCCGCATCCAGCGGCTTCCCGCGACCCTCACCAGATCGTCGGTCCACCTCTGGGCTGGGCACATTGCACGTAGAACCGACGGCCGTTGGGGCAGAAAGGTTCTTGAATGGCGACCGCGCGCCGGAAGACGTAGTGTGGGCAGGCCCCCCACAGTTTAATTACACCGTGAAAATAAAAGAAAAATTAAAAAAAAAGCACTCCTAAGGTCTACGAATGGTTATTGAAAACATGATAGAAATGTCTAGAATTGAAAATCAAATCAAATTGAAAATTATAAACACCCCCGCCACAAAACCGTTACTTGATCCTTTCAACAACTACAAAAGAGCTGATAATCTTCAAATGGCTAAAGAAATTTTCTTGGATCATAGCGAAGAACACTCTCAATTGTGACACCTTGCAAACAAAAAAAACTAGATCAAAATCGGTGCATCCGCTTAGGAGCTACGTTGCTGTGGCTTACCACACAGACAGACAGACACGTCAAATTTATAACACCCCTCTTTTTAGTCGGGGGTTAAAAATAGAAAGATGACAAATCAATTACATGTTTTTTCATGGAAGTTTACGATTCTTGCTACTCCCTCAAACTGTATATGCTGTGTGTGTTACACCCGCGGCACGCCTGCGAAGCGTTATCACGAATCAATAATAAAAAGATCCACAAAATTGGCACAGATAATGATCACTGTAACAACTCAATTTATAATTATACAACTGTTTCAAAACTTTAGGTAAATATAAAAATACATAACGAGAGTGGCTATGAAGCGACCTGAAGATGATATGAAAATAAAAATGAATGATTTGACTGATGATTTTCGAATGAATTCCAAAATTAAATATTAAAATTTAGAGAAAGAAATGGTAAATGAGATGAGAAATGAAGTAGAAACGAGGCAACGAGGTAGCATGCAATGCACCTAGATGCAGGTGTATGTGTGTGCGTACCTGCCACTTGTCTGCGACCATATGCCTCAGCCGCTGGTAGTGCACGGTCCCAATGAATATGTCCGCGTCGAGTTCCCTGCCGTCCACTGTACAATGCGCGCAACCAAAGATGAGACTTGACGGATCACGTGGTTGTACCCACGGTTATATCTGCGCAGTAGATACAGCAATAAAAGCGATTTTGAAATTCAATAAATATCTTATTAATCCGATCTCATATTTTAGTTTAACTATTTTGAGCACGCGCGACTGTATCTACCAGCGCAAAGTCCCCTCTTTAGCATCTGATAGGTCTCATCTTTGGCTGCGCGCATTGTACATGCTGTGTGTGTGTGTAGGTGTATGTGTGTGCGTACCTGCCACTTGTCTGCGACCATATGCCTCAGCCGCTGGTAGTGCACGGTCCCTATGAATATGTCCGCGTCGAGTTCCCTGCCGTCCACTCCGCTGTACATTCGCTCAGTGCCGTAGTAGTTGTAGCCGCCGAGCGTCAGCAGCCGGCCGAAGTAGTTGATCGCCGTGTCGCGCTCGTTGAAGCGGAACGGGGTCGCGTCGTGTACCTGCACGGAGATCATCATTCATCATCATCATTTCAGCCAGTAGACGTCCACTGCTGGACAAAGACCTCCCCCAAAGATCTTTGGGGGAGGCCTGCACAAAGATCATCATAAAATAATTATATATGGCGACACCTCACAGACGACCATCTGACACCAAACTAGGCAGAGCCTTTACTATGGGTGTCAGACAGCTGATATACATACATATATAAATGTACAGCAACCAGACACAAGGCAAACGTAAGTGCTCATCACAGGAATGTTTGCCCTGTGCGGGAATTGAACCCGCGACGTGTGTTGCGAAGGCAGACGTACTACCAACTAGGCTAGGGGGAAAGATTGGGAGAGACAGAATAATGTGGGAAATAGATGGAGAGACAGAGCAATTTGGGAAAGTGACAGAGCGATTTGGAAAAGTAACAGAGCGATTTAGGAAAGTGACAGAGCGATTTGGAAAAGTGACAGCGATTTGGAAAAGTGACAGAGCATTTTGGAAAAGTGACAGAGCGATTTGGAAAAGTGACAGCGTGTTTTGGGAAAGTGACAGCATGATTTGGGAAAGTGACAGAGCAGATTGGGAAAAACACAGAGGAATGTGGGAAAGAGCCAGAAAAATGTGTGAAAGAGACAGAGCGATATCTAAAACAGACAGGCTACTCACGTGTCCGTGCGCGGCGGCGGCTTTGCCCGCCATGCACTCGATCATCATGGCGATGGTCATCCTGGACGGGAAGCCGTGCGGGTTGAACAGGATGTCGGGGATCAGACCAGACTCCGTGAACGGCAGGTCCTCACACGCACACAGACAAGAGGGAGAGGGAACACGGCAGAGGGAGACACTCAGATGTGGGACAGAGACAGAGCGATGTGGGAAGACAAATGATCAACATGATAATTAAGATGAGGGGAATTAAACGATTGGGAGCGACCGAACAATGTAGGAAATAGATGGAGACAGAGCGATTTGGGAAAGTAACAGCGCGATTTAGGAAAGTGACAGTGCGATTTGGGAAAGTGACAGAACGATTTGGAAAAGTGACAGAACGATTAGGAAAAGTGACAGAGCGATTAGTAAAATTGACAGAACGATTTGGAAAAGTGACAGAGCGATTTGGAAAAGTGACAGAGGGATTTGGAAAAGTGACAGAGCAATTTGGAAAAAAAACAGAGCGATTTGGAAAAGTAACAGAGCGATTTGGAAAAGTGACAGTGATTTGGGAAAGTGACAGAGCGTTTTGGGAAAGTAACAGAGGGTTTTGGAAAAGTGACAGAGCAGATTGGGAAAAATACAGAGGAATGTGGGAAAGAGACAGAGTGATGTGGAAAAGTACGATATAGAATGAGACAGGCTACTCACGTGTCCGTGCGCGGCGGCCGCCTTGCCCGCCATGCACTCGATCATCATGGCGATGGTCATCCTGGACGGGAAGCCGTGCGGGTTAAACAGGATGTCGGGGATCAGACCAGACTCCGTGAACGGAAGGTCTTCGGCGGCCCACTTCACTGAGCAGATGCCTTTCTGACCCGCTCGGGACGCGAACTTGTCGCCCACTGTTGGGTTGCGCTGGAAACAATACAATGTTCAAAGTTCAAAATGTGTTTATTCGAAGTAAGATTTTACAAATAACTTTTCGACGTCGAGGAGAGTTCACGATTTGGCTGTCTTCTGTGGAGAAGAACTCTCCGGAAGAAACTCCACAGGCGTTGCATGTTTTCAAAATACTTATAAATAATTATTATTTTATACAATTTGATTAATATAACAAAGAGTGCAAACGAAATATGCAATTGATTAAACATTCGACAAATCCCTATTTAGAAATGAAAAATCATTTGGAAAGGCGCCCTTCGTTCCCCCTTCAGTACGGTGAAGCTTGATATGTTAATATTTCGAAAGTTGATTGATTGACAAGTTTTTTTAACCCCCCACGCAAAGGGGTTTTATTGAGACTGAACCGATTTTGATCTAGTTTTTTTCATCGAAATTGTTAAAAAACTTTGTTTAAAAATATATCTTTAGCCATTTGTAGACCATGAGCTGTTATCTAATTGTATATAATACCTGTATCCGGAGCATGACGCAGGCCTTCTTGAGCGCCCTGGGGCTGAAGTCTCCGCAGAGCCTCACGCTGTCACAAACACCTCCTCCTTGCCGTATATAATACCTGTATCCGGAGCATGACGCAGGCCTTCTTGAGCGCCCTGGGGCTGAAGTCTCCGCAGAGCCTCACGCTGTCACAAACACCTCCTCCTTGCCGTATATAATACCTGTATCCGGAGCATGACGCAGGCCTTCTTGAGCGCCCTGGGGCTGAAGTCTCCGCAGAGCCTCACGCTGTCACAAACACCTCCTCCTTGCCGTATATAATACCTGTATCCGGAGCATGACGCAGGCCTTCTTGAGCGCCCTGGGGCTGAAGTCTCCGCAGAGCCTCACGCTGTCACAAACACCTCCTCCTTGCCGTATATAATACCTGTATCCGGAGCATGACGCAGGCCTTCTTGAGCGCCCTGGGGCTGAAGTCTCCGCAGAGCCTCACGCTGTCACAAACACCTCCTCCTTGCCGTATATAATACCTGTATCCGGAGCATGACGCAGGCCTTCTTGAGCGCCCTGGGGCTGAAGTCTCCGCAGAGCCTCACGCTGTCACAAACACCTCCTCCTTGCCGTATATAATACCTGTATCCGGAGCATGACGCAGGCCTTCTTGAGCGCCCTGGGGCTGAAGTCTCCGCAGAGCCTCACGCTGTCACAAACACCTCCTCCTTGCCGTATATAATACCTGTATCCGGAGCATGACGCAGGCCTTCTTGAGCGCCCTGGGGCTGAAGTCTCCGCAGAGCCTCACGCTGTCACAAACACCTCCTCCTTGCCGTATATAATACCTGTATCCGGAGCATGACGCAGGCCTTCTTGAGCGCCCTGGGGCTGAAGTCTCCGCAGAGCCTCACGCTGTCACAAACACCTCCTCCTTGCCGTATATAATACCTGTATCCGGAGCATGACGCAGGCCTTCTTGAGCGCCCTGGGGCTGAAGTCTCCGCAGAGCCTCACGCTGTCACAAACACCTCCTCCTTGCCGTATATAATACCTGTATCCGGAGCATGACGCAGGCCTTCTTGAGCGCCCTGGGGCTGAAGTCTCCGCAGAGCCTCACGCTGTCACAAACACCTCCTCCTTGCCGTATATAATACCTGTATCCGGAGCATGACGCAGGCCTTCTTGAGCGCCCTGGGGCTGAAGTCTCCGCAGAGCCTCACGCTGTCACAAACACCTCCTCCTTGCCGTATATAATACCTGTATCCGGAGCATGACGCAGGCCTTCTTGAGCGCCCTGGGGCTGAAGTCTCCGCAGAGCCTCACGCTGTCACAAACACCTCCTCCTTGCCGTATATAATACCTGTATCCGGAGCATGACGCAGGCCTTCTTGAGCGCCCTGGGGCTGAAGTCTCCGCAGAGCCTCACGCTGTCACAAACACCTCCTCCTTGCCGTATATAATACCTGTATCCGGAGCATGACGCAGGCCTTCTTGAGCGCCCTGGGGCTGAAGTCTCCGCAGAGCCTCACGCTGTCACAAACACCTCCTCCTTGCCGTATATAATACCTGTATCCGGAGCATGACGCAGGCCTTCTTGAGCGCCCTGGGGCTGAAGTCTCCGCAGAGCCTCACGCTGTCACAAACACCTCCTCCTTGCCGTATATAATACCTGTATCCGGAGCATGACGCAGGCCTTCTTGAGCGCCCTGGGGCTGAAGTCTCCGCAGAGCCTCACGCTGTCTACAAACACCTCTTCCTTGCCGTGGTACTTGTTCACCACGAACTGACTCTTCTCGCCGTCGTAGTAACTGCAATAAACATACAGTAATAATCACTTTTTTGGTAATATAAGACCCGATTATCACAACACATCGGTGGTTTGTCACTGAAACTGTTTTCCGCCAGTTTTGACCGATAGAAATTAGCTGCATGCGCTACGGAACAACCTCAATCCCGAGACAACCCACGCACCTCAGATAGATGACATAATATGTTTCTTTAAGATTTGCATGTATTACGTCTCTATAGTGGTCAATATTCTTCGGCAATAAATTATACGTGGGTTTTAACACATCTCTTTTAAAGTAGAGCTAGCTTTAGTTTAGATTACTTCAGACTGTTATACTTATAGTTATTTATTTTGCATTATCTCCTTCCTTAATTAATCTTTCGCGATGAAATTTTCCAATCTCTATGACGGTGGTTCCCTTGAAATGAACTAGGCGCGCGAGTTACTGTACTCAAGGGTAACAGTATAAACACAACGAATATTACATAGTTGTACAATAATAACAGGTTACGATATGTACCGCACCCCTAAATAGGCCCTAACTCAGCATGAATACTGCGGCGCTGATCTACTTAATTTTGAATTAATTGCTATACGTAAGCTTTTTAAATAAAACTGATTATATACTCTGTCACAAGAGCAAATAAAGAAACGATATGCTACAAAGTTACATTAATTAAGTAGCTTTCCGCCCGCGTTAACTGTTTTTCCAGTGGGAATGAGGCATGTTCCCGCGGTAAAAGGTAGCCTATGTTTCTCAGGGTGAATGTAGCTTTCTAATGGTGAACAAACGGTGAAATCGGCACAGTAGTTTTTGAGTTTATTCATTAGAAACATACACACACACACACACACATAAAAAAATACAAATCTTTCCTCTTTATAACATTAGTATGATATCGAGAAAGAAAGTAAGTAAACAAATGCATTTAACTCGCGCTACTGTAGTACCTTGCAATATTGACATAATAAAGGTTTGAAGGTGAATTGGGGTTCCCAGTCGTTGATTGGGGAACGCAGTTGTAAAACAGAAATGAAGCAGCTGAGCTACCTAGGTCACACCTTTAGTCTTTTCGTACGACATCTACAAAAAGAGTAGGGTTGGTCTAATTTAAAGTCTATGTGAAAATCTTCATACTAATATTATAAAGAGGAAAGATTTGTATTTTTGTGTGTGTGTCTGTGTATGTTTGTAATGAATAAACTCAAAAACTACTGTGCCGATTTCAAAAATTCTTTCACCATCAGAAAGCTACATTCACCCTGAGTAACATAGGCTACCTTTTACCGCGGGAGAATGCCACATACCCACGGGAAAAACCGTTAACGCGTGCGGAGTCGCGGCGGAAAGCTAGTTACCCGTTTCCACCAGAGATGAGCGAGGTTGCGTAGCGAGGAATGTGTTTGTAAAGAACCAATAGAAACACTCCATTTACCTGGCCTACGATCACTGCAGCGATTCTATTGGTTCTTTACAAAGACATTCCTCGCTACGCATCCTCACTCATCTCTGGTGGAAACGCAGCCTTAGTCATACTCTTAGTCTTTTCGTCCGACATCTACAAAAAGAGCAGGGTTGGTCTAATTTAAAGTTGACGTGAAATTATTACCTATAAAAGGGATCTTCCGGCTTGACCCTAGCTCCAACGGCCGGTAGCCCATCTTCATCGATGTACTGGGCCAGGTCAGGTTTGGTGTTGTCCCTACAGAAGTATGAGGAGGAGTGTTTGAGCTCAATGAAGTTGGCCTTGTAGACCGTGCCGGCCGCGAAGCCTCGCTCGTAGGACGACTTGTTTATTATCATCGCGTCTTCCATGTCGTAGCCCTGGCGATGGTAACAATTACTATTTATTATTAGAGTATAGGTCATTTACTACATAGTATAAAACAAAGTCGCTTTCTCTGTCCCTATGTCCCTATATCCCTATGTATGCTTAAATCTTTAAAACTACGCAACGGAATTTGATGCTGTTTTTTTAATAGATAGAGTGTTCAAGAGGAAGGTTTATATGTATAGTACATGCATAATAATACTTAAGGATAACCCACAATAACCATTTTCTCGTGCGGAGCCGGGGCGGGTCGCTAATAATACATTTAGCGTGATGACTTGGGACTAGTGATGTACCGTTCTCGGCTATATTCCAACAAAATTCAAAAAATTCAAAATCCAAAGTTTGTATTCGAAGTAAGATTTTTACAAATCACTTTTCGACGTTGAGGCGAGTTCTCAATTTGGCTGTCTTCTGTTGACTCGCCGGCAGAAATTCCACAGGCGCAATTTCAAAATATTTAACAAAAATTTTAATTGTTATTTTATACAATTTTATTAATTTTATACAAAATAATTAACATAAAGAGTGCAAACGAAATATACAATTAAAGGAAGGCAACCAGTCAAAGTAGAACCACACTAAGAATGCTACTTTCCGTTTGAGGCAACTAGGATGAGTCAGTGAGATCTGTAGGGTCGCTGGGGTCGTTAGTTACCTAATCGGAAAACACAACCACATCTAGACAGCTTGAACAGCAAATTTATTTGAGAATTTTCCAGAAATGGCGGGAATATTCCCGGGAACAGCACATCTATACTTGGGACTATTGGACAACGATGTCTAAACTAATAATTAGAACCTTAGTATCTCACGTTACTGTCGTATTTTCATTGCGGTGTTGGGACATGACGGCCGATATACCTTGATTTCTGCATTGAAAATTCAACCTTACCGTGTAAGAAATAACGGCGACAATAGCGTTAGTCCCCATCGGATAATCGTCCAGTCCAATGTTGTCATAGTGCGTGGGTCGGAAGAGCGGCGTGGCGGGCGTCTGTAGCCGGTATAACTTGGTCTCCGCGTTTGTGCGCCACGTGTGGATCGGCGTACCCATCGTCTGTTTGCCCATCTGACACTGGTACATGTTACTGGAACGAACATTGGAAACATTTACATTTACTTTTTTTTTACTACATAGTATAAAACAAAGTCGTTTTCTCTGACTCTATATCCCTATGTATGCTTAAATCTTTAAAACTACGCAACGGATTTTGATGCGGTTTCTTTTAATAGATAGTGATTCAAGAGGAAGGTTTATATGTATTATGCATGCATAATATACTTAGAGATAACCCACAATAACCATTTTCCTGTGCGGAGCCGGGGCAGGTCGCTAATTTATTCAATAAATGATAAGTACTAACTAATACAAATAGTTATCGCCAAACTGTTACGTTTATATTTTTATATTTAAACTGCTCCCGTAACATGAAGTGCTATGACAAAAGTTTGTCGCACATTTAAAAATAAAAATAATAAAAGTAGTGCTATTTACCGCGGCGACTGGTTGCAGTCCGGCATTGGCACCAGCTGAGCCAAGTTGCTCATGAACGCTGATTTCGACAACTCCAAATGGGTCGTTTTACCTGCAACAAAACATTAATTTATTAAACCTTTACGAAGCAGTGTCCTCTATATTGCCACCTTAATTTTGGTCAACAGATGATCCAAGAAAACAAGGTCTTACAATTAGACCACGTGACTGACACAAGCCTACGTCATTTTGCGCTGTTCATCCTTGTCTATTACACGCATTTGACAAAGATGAAGAGGCACAATGACGTAGAAATGACGTGGGCTTGTGTCAGTTACGTGGTCTAATTGTTAGACCTTGTTTTCTTGGACTATGCCTCAACATAAAGTCGAAAACGAATGGATTTTGTAAAGTTGTTTTGCGTTATAAAGGGTTAAAGCGTGACCAAAGAAATAAAAGAACTGCTCAGGAGGCGCCACGTGTATATTTTTGTTTATGGTAACAATTTCCATTATAAAATTAGTTCCATTGATTTTCCGCAATATGCCGAGGTTTTTAATTTCTTTGGTCGGGCTTTACATTAAATGAATCGCTGGGGCAAGAGTTGGCAATAAAGCGTCACTTACGGACATTACGCGTTGGTTAAGAGAATTTTACCATGCCTCCGTTCCGTAGCATAAACAAAGTCGTCGAAGTTAACAAAGAGTGAAAATTAACTGGTTGTTTATCCGCAACATAGTGGCAGTAATCATAAAAATTGTATATTTCTTTCTGAGTGACTGCGGGGGGGTGAGTGTCCTTTCTGTACGGGTTAGTATGACACTACTAAGCGCCCAATAATACTTGCCCTTGTATACTTCCTTCTGCGTGACCGCGGGGGGGTGAGTGTCCTTTCTGTACGGGTTAGTATGACACTACTAAGCGCCCAATAATACTTGCCCTTGTATACTTCCTTCTGCGTGACTGCGGGGGGGTGAGTGTCCTTTCTGTACGGGTTAGTATGACACTACTAAGCGCCCAATAATACTTGCCCTTGTATACTTCCTTCTGCGTGACTGCGGGGGGGTGAGTGTCCTTTCTGTACGGGTTAGTATGACACTACTAAGCGGCCAATAATACTTGCCCATAAATATTTCTTTCTGCGTGACGGCGATGTCTAGGTACAGCTGTTCCATGGAGCCGATGAGCTCCAGCTGGCCGGCGCTCAGGTTGATCACTGGCCGCATCATGCGCGCCTCGCACGTGAATAGGAACACGCCCGCGTATTGCGCGCTTATCTACAGAATTGAGCCCAATAATACTTGCCCTTGTATCTTTCTTTGTGCGTGACTCAAGGGGGTGTCCTTTCTGTACGGGTTAGTACTAATATTTTCTTCTGTGACACTACTAAGCGCCCAATAATACTTAGGTAAACAAAATTAATGATTTAATTATTTGCAAGGCGGCAACACTGACCAAAAATTTGGTTAGCTACCGGTAGTCTACGGAATTTTTACATCTATAGGTGAGTGTCCTTTCTGTACGGGTTACTACTATTTCCTTCTGTGACACTACTAAGCGTCCAATAATACTTGCCCTTGTATATTTCTTTCTGAGTGACTGCGGGGGGGTGAGTGTCCTTTCTGTACGTGTGCGGGGGGGGTGAGTGTCCTTTCTGTACGGGTTAGTACTATTATCTCTGTGACACTACTAAGCGCCCAATAATACTTGCCCTTGTATATTTCCTTCTGAGTGACCGCGGGGGGGTGAGTGTCCTTTCTGTACGGGTTAGAACTATTATTTTCTTCTGTGACACTACTAAGCGCCCAATAATACTTAGGTAAACAAAATTAATGATTTAATTATTTTCAAGGTGGCAACACTGACCAAAAATTTGGTTAGCTACCGGTAGTCTACGGAATTTTTACATCTATAGGTGAGTGTCCTTTCTGTACGGGTTAGTACTATTATCTTCTGTGACACTACTAAGCGGCCAATAATACTTGCCCTTGTATATTTCCTTCTGCGTGACGGCGATGTCTAGGTACAGCTGTTCCATGGAGCCGATGAGCTCGAGCTGCCCGGCGCTCAGGTTGATGACTGGCCGCATCATGCGCGCCTCGCAAGTGAATAGGAACACGCCCGCGTATTGCGCGCTTATCTGCAAAAACACAATTTATCATATCAATAACTACCACTCGGGAACAGGGATCGAAACCGGTTTTGAAATCCCTGTTAATATCGTTCGAAAAACAGATATAATTCCATTCCCCAATTAACCACCAATAGATGGAACTTAATGAAACAAACCAAAAATATTCTGGTTATCCGGTTTTTGATAAAGAACCATACCCGCAAAACCAATATCAGTTTCAATCGGTTTTGTAATTATTAAAGTAATTGTTTTTGCGGCAGGCGAAGGCCAGTGCTGCCGGTTGCTTTGCATGTTCCCCCAGGACTAAACCTACCCTTAGTGATCTTAGTTAAAGCTATAGTCGGATAGGGTTAGAACTAGCGTGATCCCTGCTCGGGAAGACGTGCTGGATTTCATCAAGGAGAGGCATATAGACAGTGCCTTCAAGGACTCGCCAGGATCCGGTAGTGGAGCCACTAGAGTCGCGCCACCACGTCAACTTCAAGTGTTTCGTGGTGCGGGTCCCGACTGCCCACCTGGGCGTCTTCGCCTCGCCGCAGTTTTGGCCGAAGGGGGTCGTGTTTCGTCGCTTCAGGGGGAACCTGCCGCGGAAGGACACGATACCCTGGGCTTGCGTGTAAAGTGCTGTGTATTTCTTAGTTTTATTGTTTAGATATGTATAAAATATGTATGATAGTCTGTAAGGTATTTATGATACGGGCCTCTGTTTACATATTTAACATGTATATGTAAATATTGCCTGAAATAAATGAATTTACTATTATTATTATCTATTAAACTCTCTACGCACATGCTTCGCACTAAGCGGTTAGTCGCAAGGCTGTCAGGTGCAATCAAAAATTAATTTATGTATGAAAAACTAGTACACTACACACTACATAATTCCGAATAATTTTTTTACGAATTTGAAAATGTCGATTATTAAAATTCCGAATTTGTTCTGAATGATTCACAATTACGAATTTAAACCCTTCGCCACACACAACCCAGAAGACTAAGGACAGTAAGTTATCTCCATGGTTTGAATGTTAGCGCGCCGTATCTAGGCACACGCTTGCATTGAGCCCATACTGCCGCCCCTCCCCCCTTATTCCCCCTTATCGTATGCTAGTGTGTGCGTGACAGCGCGTACCTACACGGCGCGCGGCGCGGACGCACACATTCAAACCGACAGCGGCACGTTTGTATGAAGATAACTTACTGGTTATACTGTGCCCAAACCCCCAGTAATCCAGCAATAATGGCAGCAGCTATGGCTGACCCATACGGCAAACCCGTGAACGTGGTGATGCTTGGGGGGACTGGTCTGCTATAGTCGATTGCCGGTTGTTTTATTGGTTATATAGTTTATTTTTTCTACTTTGACTGGTTGCCTTCCTCTAATTGCATATCTTCGTTTGCAATCTTTGTTATTTATTAATCAAATTGTATAAAATAATAATTTTGTAAAATATTTTGAAAAGATGCATCGCCTGTGGAGTTTCTTCCGGCGAGTTCTTCTCCACAGAAGACAGCCAAATTGTGAACTCGCCTCGACGTCGAAGTGATTTGTAAAATCTTACTTCGAATAAAACATATTTCATTTCATTTCATAACTAACCTGTTTCTTGGGCACGACGACGATTTCAGTAGTGATGGGCACTTCCTCCCCCTTGACCTTGAGCGTCCTGAGGTAGGCGGCAGACTTGTGCACCGTGTCCTCGGCCCAGTAGCCCACCAGCCGCCCGTCGATGAACACCGGGTACTTGTATACGTCGCGGGACAGAGGCACGCTCATTACTGACGATATCGACTCCATACCTGGAAGATTTACAGTAGCCTAGTTGGTAGTATATCTGCCTACGAAGCACAGGGTCGCGGCTTCGAATCCCGCCCAGGGCAAACATTCGTGTGATGAACACTTGTGTTTGCCTTGTGTCTGGATGTTGTATAATATATATGTATGTGTATCAGCTGTCTGACACCCATAGCACAGGCTCTGCCTAGTTTGGGGTCAGATGGCCGTGTGTAAGATGTCCCACATATTTATTTATTTATACAATACAGTGTAACACCCGCGGCTCGCCAGATCCTGAGCAAGCCTGCAAGTGCAAACTTGATTATAGAAGAAGTTTCCTTCTCGACGAGGAGTTCGGAAGAATAGTAATGTAGAACATCGCTGATAAGTATATATTAGAACAAGGTAAAAGGCACTTTCGAATAACACAAATATAATAAGAGAAATATTAAATTTTCACTCAAAAAAATACTAAATGCTCACCAAAATAACTGGATTGCACACTAAACATTGGTTAGGTTAGGTTTAGAGTGCAAACCATTTATTTAGATGTGCATTTTTTTATGATATAGATTTAAATACATTCCATATAATAATTTAACAGGTAATCTACGAGAATTTAGGATTTAGCCGCACGGCCGACACTTTGTAAAAGCAAACAAAAAGTGAATATAAAAATGGACGAAATGACGGGTGAATGACGAATGAATTTCAAAATCAAATATTCAAATTTAGACGAAAAAGAAATGATAAATGTGATGAGAATGAGGTGGCTCCTTATAACAGGAATATCATATCCAATCAAATAATATTATTTGCAGAAATCATATCATACTATTATAAGGAGGAAAGGTTTGATTATAACTATTAAGATTTAAAACTGGATATACCCGGAAACAATCGTGAAAGTTTTAAAAAGTATAAAGGTTTGATTGTTTGCATCAAATAGGCTCCGAAACTATTGATCCGATTTGCTAAAATTAATTAAAAAGAAGTTAGTTGTGTCAATGTGTCTCAAGCACACGAAGTTGTTTACTTATGTCCAACGTACCACATTTGTCAAGTACGAGCGGTAGATTTTCCAAAATTTTCGGATCCACCGGCTGCGTGACCTGCCAATTAAAATAAATTAATGTTAAACGAGGCTTAAATATACATATACGTAAAGCCTGATCAAAGAAATAAAAAACCTGTTCTGGGGGCGCCACGTGTATATTTTTATGTTTATGGCAACAATTTCCATTATAAAATTAGTTCCATTGAAATTCCGCAATATGGCGAGGTTTTTTATTTCTTTCGTCAGGCTTTTGATGTTAAACATCTATAGGCAAGGGGTAAAACTGTAAGTAAGTAAGCTGGCGTCTCTCGGCACGCTATATTTACTAAAGAAAACTATTCGTTACGTTCCACTAATAAAGTGTATATTCGTATGATACATCTTGTACTACGCCATCTAACAGATACCTGTAAAACCACTTGAAGCAATCACAAACTAACTTTACTTTCGATGTTTTGCATCAGCCAGGCGTCTCGTGACGGCTCACCGTTTCTTTAAGTGGGTAGCAGTGTGGGCTGTCTGACCTGTGTAGGCATGGTGAGGTAAGCCCACAAGTGGGCAGCAGTGTGGGCAGCGCGTGGGCTGTCTGAAGAGTGTAGGCATAGGAAGTAAGCCCACGGGTAGCAATACAATACAATACAATATTCTTTATTGACAAAAGACAGCATACAGAAACAATACAGAAAAAAACAGAAGAGTCAAAAGGCGGCCTTATTGCTAAGGTAGCAATTTCTACCAGGCAACCTTTAGGTACGGAAAAAGTGTAGATAAAAGTGATGCGGGTTGGTGGTCTAAACAGAGGTTAACTGACAATGTGGGTCGTCTGACCTGTGTAGGCATGGTGAAGTATACCCACCCACTAATAGGCAGCAGTCTGGGCTGTCTAACGAGTGTAGGCATGGTGAAGTATACCCACCCACTAATAGGCAGCAGTCTGGGCTGTCTAACGAGTGTAGGCATGGTGAAGTATACCCACCCACTAATAGGCAGCAGTCTGGGCTGTCTAACGAGTGTAGGCATGGTGAAGTAAGTCCCCTAGTGGGCAGCAGTGTGGGCTGTAGGCATGGTAAAGTAAGCCCACTAATGGGCAGCGCGTGGGCAGTCCCACAGAACATTTAAAAGAGGTTAGGGCGGCGCTGTGGGCGGGGCCGGCGCGCCAAGACTATGAGCAAACGCTCATACTCCGCGCAAAGACGCGATCGCGCTGTCTAACTCACACATAGCTATAAAAATGTACATCGGTATGCGTGCATGCGTATGATTCGTTTCCATTTGAAATCGCGTGATTGAGCGGCGCTATGATTAACTAGATTTGAAATTGCAAATATGTGCGTAAACTTCATCTTTATTGAAGTACAGATGTAGTGGAGGTGAAAGGTGGGGTGGAATCGGCGACACCGGATTTCATACGGACGGCGCATTATCGCCATTCTAACCTCTTTTAAATGTTCTGTGGCTGTAGGCATGGTGAGGTAAGCCCACTAATGGGCAGCGCGTGGGCAGTCCTACCTGTGCGGGCATGGTGAGGTGGTTCAAGAGGCCGCAGGGCGCCCCGTCGGGGGTGTGCACGGGGCACACGAAGCCCCACGCGTCCGGCAGCAGCTGGCGGGCCTCCGTGGTGCGCCCCCTAGCACCTTGTGGGCAGTCCTACCTGTGCGGGCATGGTGAGGTGGTTCAAGAGGCCGCAGGGCGCCCCGTCGGGGGTGTGCACGGGGCACACGAAGCCCCACGCGTCCGGCAGCAGCTGGCGGGCCTCCGTGGTGCGCCCCCTAGTGGGCACCTTGTGGGCATTCTAACCTGTGCGGGCATGGTGAGGTGGTTCAAGAGGCCGCAGGGCGCCCCGTCGGGGGTGTGCACGGGGCACACGAAGCCCCACGCGTCCGGCAGCAGCTGGCGGGCCTCCGTGGTGCGCCCCCTAGTGGGCACCTTGTGGGCAGTCCTACCTGTGCGGGCATGGTGAGGTGGTTCAAGAGGCCGCAGGGCGCCCCGTCGGGGGTGTGCACGGGGCACACGAAGCCCCACGCGTCCGGCAGCAGCTGGCGGGCCTCCGTGGTGCGCCCCCTAGCACCTTGTGGGCAGTCCTACCTGTGCGGGCATGGTGAGGTGGTTCAAGAGGCCGCAGGGCGCCCCGTCGGGGGTGTGCACGGGGCACACGAAGCCCCACGCGTCCGGCAGCAGCTGGCGGGCCTCCGTGGTGCGCCCCCTAGTGGGCACCTTGTGGGCAGTCCTACCTGTGCGGGCATGGTGAGGTGGTTCAAGAGGCCGCAGGGCGCCCCGTCGGGGGTGTGCACGGGGCACACGAAGCCCCACGCGTCCGGCAGCAGCTGGCGGGCCTCCGTGGTGCGCCCCCTAGCACCTTGTGGGCAGTCCTACCTGTGCGGGCATGGTGAGGTGGTTCAAGAGGCCGCAGGGCGCCCCGTCGGGGGTGTGCACGGGGCACACGAAGCCCCACGCGTCCGGCAGCAGCTGGCGGGCCTCCGTGGTGCGCATCTCCATGAAGAACGAGCCGCGGTGGATCGCCCTGGGGAAACGGAATACATTTTCAAACAAAAAAAAAGGGTGTTAAGTTGAGAATAAAAGTGTTCTTCACACTTGTTTCACACTTCTATCTATCTATCTTAAATAAGCTTACTCACAAATTCTAAACGCTACTTTGATGAAGGCCCTTCTCATCCCAATCCTATGGTGAAATGTACGGGCTATTTCCCGCACCCTACCAAGCGGTTTCGCCGCCGTCCTATATATCCTCTCCGAAGCAGACGACGAAATCACAGATGCAGTAAAAGCAGCCCCGAATACCCTTCAGGTAACAATGCCCGTACCCGCCGGCGGGGGCGCGGCCACAATCAACTCACTTGAAGTGGCTCATGTATCTCATCCGGTTGATGTTCTCGGCGACTATAGTGAGCCCCTTGTACTGTGCCAGGGTCACATTGTTCGAAGGCGCGTTGCCTGTAGCGAGGCGACGCTGGAAAGACGCCAGTGTATCTGTTGACTCACTTGAAGTGGCTCATGTATCTCATCCGGTTGATGTTCTCGGCGACTATAGTGATCCCCTTGTACTGTGCCAGGGTCACATTGTTGGAGGGTGCGTTGCCTGTAGCGAGGCGACTCTGAAAAGACGCCAGTGTATCTGTTGACTCACTTGAAGTGGCTCATGTATCTCATCCGGTTGATGTTCTCGGCGACTATAGTGAGCCCCTTGTACTGTGCCAGGGTCACATTGTTGGAGGGTGCGTTGCCTGTAGCGAGGCGACTCTGAAAAGACGCCAGTGTATCTGTTGACTCACTTGAAGTGGCTCATGTATCTCATCCGGTTGATGTTCTCGGCGACTATAGTGAGCCCCTTGTACTGTGCCAGGGTCACATTGTTGGAGGGTGCGTTGCCTGTAGCGAGGCGACTCTGAAAAGACGCCAGTGTATCTGTTGACTCACTTGAAGTGGCTCATGTATCTCATCCGGTTGATGTTCTCGGCGACTATAGTGAGCCCCTTGTACTGTGCCAGGGTCACATTGTTGGAGGGTGCGTTGCCTGTAGCGAGGCGACTCTGAAAAGACGCCAGTGTATCTGTTGACTCACTTGAAGTGGCTCATGTATCTCATCCGGTTGATGTTCTCGGCGACTATAGTGAGCCCCTTGTACTGTGCCAGGGTCACATTGTTGGAGGGTGCGTTGCCTGTAGCGAGGCGACTCTGAAAAGACGCCAGTGTATCTGTTGACTCACTTGAAGTGGCTCATGTATCTCATCCGGTTGATGTTCTCGGCGACTATAGTGAGCCCCTTGTACTGTGCCAGGGTCACATTGTTGGAGGGTGCGTTGCCTGTAGCGAGGCGACTCTGAAAAGACGCCAGTGTATCTGTTGACTCACTTGAAGTGGCTCATGTATCTCATCCGGTTGATGTTCTCGGCGACTATAGTGATCCCCTTGTACTGTGCCAGGGTCACATTGTTGGAGGGTGCGTTGCCTGTAGCGAGGCGACTCTGAAAAGACGCCAGTGTATCTGTTGACTCACTTGAAGTGGCTCATGTATCTCATCCGGTTGATGTTCTCGGCGACTATAGTGAGCCCCTTGTACTGTGCCAGGGTCACATTGTTGGAGGGTGCGTTGCCTGTAGCGAGGCGACTCTGAAAAGACGCCAGTGTATCTGTTGACTCACTTGAAGTGGCTCATGTATCTCATCCGGTTGATGTTCTCGGCGACTATAGTGAGCCCCTTGTACTGTGCCAGGGTCACATTGTTCGAGGGCGCGTTGCCTGTAGCGAGGCGACGCTGGAAAGACGCCAGTGTATCTGTTGACTCACTTGAAGTGGCTCATGTATCTCATCCGGTTGATGTTCTCGGCGACTATAGTGAGCCCCTTGTACTGTGCCAGGGTCACATTGTTCGAAGGCGCGTTGCCTGTAGCGAGGCGACGCTGGAAAGACGCCAGTGTATCTGTTGACTCACTTGAAGTGGCTCATGTATCTCATCCGGTTGATGTTCTCGGCGACTATAGTGAGCCCCTTGTACTGTGCCAGGGTCACATTGTTCGAAGGCGCGTTGCCTGTAGCGAGGCGACGCTGGAAAGACGCCAGTGTATCTGTTGACTCACTTGAAGTGGCTCATGTATCTCATCCGGTTGATGTTCTCGGCGACTATAGTGAGCCCCTTGTACTGTGCCAGGGTCACATTGTTCGAAGGCGCGTTGCCTGTAGCGAGGCGACGCTGGAAAGACGCCAGTGTATCTGTTGACTCACTTGAAGTGGCTCATGTATCTCATCCGGTTGATGTTCTCGGCGACTATAGTGAGCCCCTTGTACTGTGCCAGGGTCACATTGTTCGAAGGCGCGTTGCTTGTAGCGAGGCGACGCTGGAAAGACGCCAGTGTATCTGTTGACTCACTTGAAGTGGCTCATGTATCTCATCCGGTTGATGTTCTCGGCGACTATAGTGAGCCCCTTGTACTGTGCCAGGGTCACATTGTTCGAAGGCGCGTTGCCTGTGGCGAGGAATGTTTCCATCCGCTGCTCGAGACTGCCCGCCATCTTCATTATTTGCTGGAGGTCTTTCTGTTGGCGAAAACGTATTGGGATAATTTATCACATTTTATTGGGACTATTCTACTAAAGTCTGACTAAAGAAATAAAAAACCTGCTCTGGGGGCGCCACGTGTATATTTTTACGACTATGGCAACAATTTCCCTTATAAAATTAGTTCCATTGAAATTCTGCAATATGGCGAGGTTTTTTATTTCTCTGGTCGGGCTAAAAAATAAAAAAAAAAAAAAAAAAAAAAAAAGAAAGAAAGTTCGTGAGAATGGACGTATGTTTGTTACTCTTTAACGCAAAAACTACTGAATGGATTTTAATGTAACTTTACATCTGAATAACACGTAGGTTTTTACCGAGGGAAATCACTTCTTTCCCACGGGAAAATCATAAAGCTAGTGTATAAATAAACTAGCTTTCCGCCGCCGCCAAATGCAGGTGTCAATGACCTTTTGTCCGGATTAATATTAAACAAACCACCATCATCATCTCAGCCTGTAGACGTCCACTGCTGGACAAAGGCCTTTCATCTTTCTCTCTCGTAAGGAGCTGAAAGATAAAGTACTGGGACGCACAAACTGCAAAAATGTGTATAAATAATCTTGCCACGTTAGTCAGTTGGAATTTTGATCTCGGTGTAGTGTTGCTCAGTTTTTTTTAGTTAATTACTTATCTGTTGTTTATTATTTTTGAGTTTATCTGTTAAGTTTCATAAATGATTTGTTGGTAACTGTCAACGCCTCTATTACTTTAGTTAAGGTGTTATCACTACATAGTATAAAACAAAGTCGCTTTCTCTGTCCCTATGTCCCTATGTCCTTATGTCCCTATGTATGCTTAAATCTTTAAAACTACGCAACGGATTTTGATGCGGTTTTTTTTAATAGATAGAGTGATTCAAGACGAAGGTTTATATGTATAATACATGCATAATATACTTAAGGATAACCCACAATAACCATTTTCCCGTGCGGAGCCGGGGCGGGTCGCTAGTTATTAATAGTTTACAGTATCGTATGTTATAAATGTTGAGTACATCTATAATTGGTAAGCATATAAGAACAAAACTGTTAACGTTAAGACTTTTATATAATATGGTATATGTATTACTGTTGATGTACCTTTTTAAATAAATAAAATAAGGCCTCCCCCAATGATCTCCACGACGATCGGTCCTGCGCTGCCCGCATCCAGCGGCTTCCCGCAAAACAAACCATACCAAATTACGAATGAGAATTGAATAGTCTTGGAAGGACTTACCGGTGTAATGGAAATAGATTTGCTGGTCCTAGCTCGCTTGATGACAGTTGCCTTGATGACGTATAGAAGCATTTGCAGGCGCTCCTTTAACACCTGCAGGTACAAATGGCCGCCCAGCTGCAACTCCTGGACCATCACAGCGTCAGCGCCTTCCACCTGGAATTTTTCTTCTACGGTATCATCATCATTATCGTTTAGGTGCAGAATGTCCAAGTTGCAAAATATCCAGCGGGTGCAAAATGGCGTTACATTATTTTTAATAACTTTCAAGAAAAGAAAGAGGTCAATGAATTTTTGTCCGGATTTATATGAAACAAACCATACAAGAAGTAATGTGATCTACTTTGAGTTCAATATTAATAACAAAATTAATCTTTACATTAAGGTGAAGTCCTATTTAAAACTCAAACTCAATTTACACTCCCTTCACCCGCGCAAATAAAGACGAAATTCGCCTGATTTGGGCGTCCGTATGGTGGGAATTCGAAGTCCATTTATATTTGAAGTTTTTAACTTATTTTGTTAAAAATATAGAACGGATTAAGAAACTAGCTGGTTAAGTCGTTTCGGTATTACTAAAGCTACTCAAATAATACAAAAAATATGTTGGTGTCGCACTATTGAGAAAATAGAGTTGTAAATTTAAAATTTGGGGTAATTTTAATATTTTTTCTTGCTTTATTACTTTATTATTAGTAAAATCTACTCTGTTAAGTAACTTAATAACAAAGTTGTCCGTAAGTTGTATTTTTTTTATTTGGTACATATTTCAATTCGTAAGATACGACAGTTATAAAAGGGGTCTAAAAACGAGTTTTCAAGTAGGACCTCGCCTAAACGACTGTCAGTTGAAAATACCTTAGCCTTATTCTGCACAACATCGTACAACTTCTGCGCCATGAAGACGAGTCCGTTCAATTTATCAGTGTGTTTGGGCAGGTGTATCATGACGCATCTGTCGAGCAGAAAGTCGCAGGCCTGTTCGTCGGTGATCCAGGGGGGTAGCTCGTACAGCCGCCCTCGGAACATTCGGCCGAGGTACGAGCGACACTCCTCCGACGTATGCAGACCTTCTTGGTGAAGCTCGCGAAGCATGTTTTGGACGCAACTGGTGGGGTTCCAAAGTTAAATAAATATGTGAGACATCTCACACACGGCCATCTGACCCAAACTAGGCACAACATATATAAATATACAACATCCAGACACAAGGCAAACACAAGTGCTCATCACACGGATGTTTGCCCTGGGCGGGATTCGAACCCGCGACCTTGTGCTTCGTAGGCAGACATACTACCAACTAGGCTACGAGGCCGTCAGTTCTTTTAAGGGTATACAATCAGTTCAGATATAAAGGAAAAAAATTTTAATTGAGTTTGAGTAGTTATTTTATCTTACGAGTGCAGGCGAGCCTTACTTGTAGTAGTGGGAGAGCCGGGTGCCTAAATACCTACCTCATCGAGTACCCGGATAGATCTAGATTGTTAACCGACACTTACAACACTTAAAAAAAAAAAGGTCGCCCAGAGGCGATCCTGATGGGTCATCGAAATTTTTGGCGTTTATTTTTAAAGTACCCGAATAAATGTGGTGGCATCAGTTAACCATTGATTAATTATGTATAACAAATTAGGTCTGCCATTGCGCAGCCTGCCGGAAGTACTTGGCAGACGCCCTTCACCTACCTCATCGAATACCTCGATGGGACCAACGCCAAAAAATAACCAAAATGCCTGTGATTATGGATCACAAGGTCTGCCAGGTAAAAACTTGGCGAAACTTAGTGTTTAAATCATTTGAAGTTTTTTTTAATTTTGCTACTTTTGACACTTTTTTCTTACTATTTTTGGCTAAAAAAATAAATCAAAAATTTCGATGACCCGGCAGGATCGGCTCTGGCTTTTTTAATGTTTAAGTGTCGGTTAACGATCTAGAGATAGCCTATTGGGGTACTCGATGAGGTAGGTATTTAGGCACCCAGCTCTCTAACTATAGTGCAGTGCGTATAGACTAGTGTTGTAAGAAACTCGAGTCTTTGAGTCCTACTTACCAGAGCTCGAGCTCTTTTTTGAAGACTCGAGTCTTATAAATGAGACTTAGAACTCAAGTCCTTCCGAATTTGGAGTCTTTTGTTAAAAGGACTCAATGTGAGTCTTTAGGACTCAAAGACTGAGTCTTTTTAAAGGACTCATAACTGAGTCATCTAAAGCTGTAGTTTGAAGTAAATAAAACAGCAATTAACAAATTATCGATTTATTAGGTAGATAATTAAGTAATTGTTATTAAATTATATATATTATATTATTTTAGTATATTGAGCCACGAGGATAGGCACATTGAAGCCCGTATAGTTTTATTACCCAATCGGTTTCTTGGTTTGGTTATTAAATTTCCTGATTTTAATAATAAACCTATCTACCGACATTTATACACCAACTCGAGTTCATGACTCAGTCTAGCTCAAAGACCTTAAAAGACTCAAAAGGACTCGGAGGACTTAAAGGACTCGGACTCATGTGACTAAACGAGTCCTAGCCCTGAAACTCGACTTGAGTCCCGAAATTAAGACTAAAAGACTTGAGTTTTTTACAACACTAGTATAGACACGCGCTCTTGTGTGCGTACTACTAAACTGAGCGCTACGCACACAAAGACAATGTGTACACACAAGACATACAAGTAAGGCTCGCCTGCACTCGTGTTAAAAACATCTGTAATTAATTGGTTACATTAAACGGCGTACTACTAACTAGACACGGGGCCGTGCTAGGCTAAGATTACTTTCTATGTTTCATAAAGCAAAGCAACTTAAAAAAATACATTGGTTTCCGACTTTATGTAGAGGGAATAAGGTTAAAATTAAGCGTTTAGGTGCAGAATGTCCAAGTTGCAAAATGTCCAGCGGGTGCAAAATGTCCAGGTTGCAAAATGTCCAGGTTGAAAAAGGTGCAGCTTGTAAAATGGTAATTAAAAGACCTGCATCTTGGACATTCTGCACCTAAACGAAATTAACGTGGCAATATGGCCAATGCCTTGTAAATGTTTACAACTGACTCACTTGACATAGTACAGATCGTTTTTCTTGCCGTTGAGCAGCACTCTGTACAGATAGTGGTCGGGCCAGTCGGCGAGGCACTTGAGTATCAGCAGCAGCGGTGCGTAGTACATCACCTTACGGTGCGAGAACATCAGCTTGCACGTGCCGTTTTGCAGGAAATGGAGCACGTTGTTCTGTATACAAATTTAATAATGAATAGAAAATCCATAGTAATATTGTAAAGAGAAAATATTATAATCGACGGGTCTGGGTTTGAGCAAAGCTTCTTAAACTGACGATATTTTGAAAAGATGCAACGCCTATGGAGTTTCTTCCGGAGAGTTTTTCTCCACAGAAAAGTGATTTGTAAAATCTTACTTCGAATAAACACATTTTGAATTTTGAATTTTTTGAATTTTGTTTCAAAAAACCTTTAACAAATAATAAAATTGTAGAGGTCGAATGTCTGTACATAGAAAAAAAAAACCTAAAAACCCGAGTCAAGAGATGTATATAGAACATATTCAGATTTTTTGTTTCTCTGTTTGTACGGGCTAGCCAATCTCCGAAACTGTTGGTACCGTATATCCTTGGTCAACATCTTAGATAGTTTTTAACGCGGGAAAATATCTTATTCCTACGGGAAACTATGCACGGGAAAGTCAAAAAACAACCGCGAGTGGACAGCTAGTAATAAATAAAGAAATTTGATTTGATTGTTTGCTTGTTTGCATTTCATTAGGTTCCGAAACTACTGAACCAATGTTAATAAAACTTGGTACAATAGACCTTGGGGAAGGACATAGGCTACCTTTGATCGCGGGAAAATCCCTCGATCCCACGGGAAAGACTGTTGGCACAGGGCGGGAAGCTAGTGTGTTTAACAAGCCATGCTAACATCGTCGTCGTCGGGTGTGCAACCGGGACAACATTTGTCAAGCCACGTGGGACACATTGCTTTACAACAAGCTTCTATTAAACAACACATTAATTTTACCAACTCAAAAACATATCTAAGAATTTTGCGTAGATTTTGTCAACAATGTTTGACAGTTTGTGTCTGTGTGACAGATTTATGTCTTTTTGAGTCATAGAGTCTCTCTCTCTCTCTATGCTAATATTATAAAGAGGAAAGATTTGATTGATTGTTTGTTTGTTTATTTGCATTGAATAGGCTCCGAAACTACTACTACCGATTCCAAAAATTCTTTCACTGTTGGGAAGCTAGACTATCCCCAGGTAACAAAGGCTATATTTATTTAAAAAAATGGATCCCTACTGAAACTCCAATAATGTAACCCAAGGTGTAAAAAAATACCTAAAATATTCCTAATAATTGTATAGGCTCGGAAACTACTGAACAGATATTGATGAAACTTGGTACAAAGGTAGATAAAATAGGCTAACTTTTACCGCGAGAAAATTCCTCTTTCCCACGGGAAAAACTGTTAACGCGGGCGGAGCCGCGGCAGGAAACAAATTTTTATTTTTTATGGGCTGCCGCACAGTCTTTATTATTTAAGATTAGGGTAAACAACCCAAACCAACCCAATGTATTACTATTTTAATTTGTATTAGAGCATAATAAACAGTCAAAAAAATGTTTTTTTAATACAATTATATTACTACCCTGTAAAGGATTAGTTCCCCCCATTACTAAAAAAAAATTTTCCCACAGTTGTTGTTGTTGTTACACGCTCATCAAGGACTTCGTTGATCACCTCAGAAGCCAACAGCTTATTTTACCAATTAAAAGGCAAACATGTTGTGTTGGAATTTAAGGGGAGAAGAATTATATTATTCCAATGCTTTGGTTTATTTACTTATAACGCCTTCATGTTATAGTACAGTTATTTTATCTCACGAGTGCAGTCGAGCCTTACTTGTAGTTGTGTGCGTATAGACACGCGCTCTTGTGTGCGTACTACTAAACTGAGCGCTACGCACACAAAGACAGTGTGTACACACAAGACACACACAAGTATTGGTCGCCCGCACTCGTGCGATAAAACATCTGTAGGAACGAAGTCTTACATTTTTATAAAAACCACAAAGGTGACTGAATAGGCATGCGGTTTTCGACTGGGAGATGAGAACGTGAAACGATTCATATTAGAATTTTAAATGCACATTTCTAAATTAACTCGGCAAAAACATTAGTCTGACCCTTTTGACCATTACTAATTCCTAACGTCCTTGGCAGCTAGTATTCTAATAGTCGTCTGAATTGGGACAACACCCCACCCAAGAGCAACACATTACACAACAGGATTCTATTATACAACACATTGATTTCACGAATTAAAAAACATATCCAAAAAATTCTGGTGTTTTTCTTGCGGTAATTTTGTCAACACAGAGTTGTCAAGTTACAGACAGTTTAAAGATGTCTCAGTGACGTAGAAATTCAGTCTTTACCAGGGAGGTGGGAAAAAAAACGGCGCTAGTCTAACAGTGAACAGGTTTTACTTATTAAAATTCTCTTGAGTTTAACAATATACTGGTGTCTTGTAACATATAATTTCTTTGGCATCAACATTCTAGCACAGAATTGATCCTAGGTACTCCAAAGAAAAATGTATGTAAGTATAATCAAGATAAATCGTTAGGATACAATCTTGGGATTTACGCGTGCAAAGTGGCGAGATACTAGCCACTTTGTCCGTGAATTCTCTGTAGATTTAACCTACAATAAATAAATTAATTTGACTTTGAATTAAGCTTTTTTTACAAGGTATTACTCAAGGAGAGTGTGTGTGTGTGTGTGTGCAATTTTATCTGTGTCGTCTTTACTTTAGTCTGCATTTAAGCAGAGATCAGCAGTTTTACTACGCGCGAGAAGCTATCAAACGCGACATAGTGACATTAGAACCATAGAAAATCAGTCATTATGTCGCGTTTGAGAGCTTCTCGAGCTTCACGCGCCTTACGTAGTAAGCCTACAGAGCAGACTAGAAGTTTGGTGCGACCTATACAAACTCGGATTATCTCATTCAACACCCAATCGTAGTTACTGAACAAGTAAGAACCAGAAGTGAGCCGATGGATACAGTTGTTAAAACATGTTTGCTGGCGGTATATTTTATTAAATTTCTAATCGCTATTTAATGCGGAATTGTTTTATGGTCTTTTTATTTTGTTTGTTCGTGGACAGATTTATAAGGTAAATAAGTAAGTGAATAGGTACCTAACGAAAATATGTAATGTTGTGCTGTTAGAATTTTAATGAATGAAAAAAAATTAGGTAGGTATCTTATGAAATCACAAATCGCTCGCTAAGCCTCTACAACGCTCACAAGGTTTACGAATGTAAATAGTTAAAAAAACTAAAAAGCACGCTTCCTGTCCGCCATCTTGGACGTCCGCCATATTGGATTTAAGTCACATGACATTTTTTTTTCGTATTCCTGACAGCAAACCCTTTCATTTGATGCCAATATCATGGTGGTGGATTTCAAACAGCCAGTCCGCCATCTTGGGGAGGCCGCCATATTGGATTTGTAATGACGTTTCTTAGCTAGTCATGTATTGTTAGAACTCACGAGCGTGTGCAAAATTTCATCCTAAACGAAGACTTTGAAGTGGGTCAAATTAAATTTTGGGGTAGACTTCCGCTCCCCCGCAAGTCCGATGAAGCTTGATCCGTCGTACTTTTTCGACTCAAGCATAGGTCAATTCAAAAAAAGAAAAAGAAAAAAAAGGGTCAATTAAGATTCCAAGATTTTCTTACATACATAGTTACAAGTGAAGCGAATAAAAGTGTGTTAATAAAAAAAAAAGTTTACTAAACAAACAATTTTCCAGCTAAATCTCTAAAGGGGTACAAGCAGCAATTCCAGCTATGCTGAAGTATATGAAATAACTCACAGTGGCAGTTTGGTCCCTAGTGACACATCTGACGAGGATGCCGTAGTCCGAGAACAGGTTTCCTCTCATTTTCCAGCCGGATCTCTTGATGGCTACGGGGTAATTCCGTCGCGTGACCAGCAGCATTCGGGCTAGGCGCTCGTGACCCTGATTTAATTACAAAAATAAATTAATAAAAACAGTTGCACACTGCTCTTACTTGGTTTAGGCCCGTAAGTGTAGTTTTTACCAGCTTTTTGATGAGCTCGAAGAAATTCACCGAAAGATAATAATAATAATATAATGTTTATTTGGAGGACATCACAACATTCAGCCAAAATCCTAAATATAACTACACTATACTATAGGGTATTATAAACGCGATAGCTGCCTGTCTATTTGTTACGCTTTCACGCCAAAACCACTGAACTGATTTTGTGAAACTTGGTAAGTACAGAAAAAGAACAGGTTTTAGGAAAGACATGGGCTACCTTTTACCGCAGTAAAATTCCTCATTCCAACGAGAAAAACTGTTGTAACTGGCACAAAACATTTTTGATAAAGATTATGTCATAGATAATACATTAACTTGAAAATTCCACTATGTATTTTTATCGCCTTTTAAAATAAAGATTTTTAGTAAAATTAAATGTAAATTAAATAAATAACATTCGTAACATGAGCTATATGCATGTTTTAATTTTGAAATGATAGTATATTTTATACATGATTTTTACCTTGATGACGAAGTATCCTCCCCATTCATCCGCATGCTCATTATGTTCCACCAATTCTTCAGGAGACAGATCAGCCAAGTGACAAATTTTAGACTGAAAGATTAAAAGTTTCATGAAAAAAAAAATTTATACTCATTGTAAATTTTTTGAAGACAAATTTAAGTCAAGAAAGGCCTAATTTCTTGACTTAAATTTGTCTTCAAAAACCCATATATTCAGTTAGTTCAACGGGCTATTTTCCGCAACTCGACGTCAAACGCACCTGTTTTCCCATACACCCATATATTCATCTTTGTGTAGCTTGTAAAGCTGTTTAGTCTAACTCATTGACTAATGCAAGAAAATACTCTGTGAAATTTAACTGGAAACATTTAACACCTCGACGTCGAAAAGTGATTTGTAAAATCTTACTTCGAATAAAACATTTTTCATTTTCATTTTCTGGTTGTTTATCCGCAACATAGTGGTAGTATTTGTGAAACTGAACATCTGTTCCTAAGGAAAAGGTTGAAATCTCAAAAATATAAACTTCATTCACATGACTGGCCAATGCATCCATAAATAAATGTTGTATCTATGTCTATATTAAATCAAGAAAGAGTAGAAACCATACTTTCATACAAAACATTAAAAATATTTAAATTTCTAGCATGATACATACCTTAATCATCACTGGCAGGTTTCCAAGTGAACGATCAATAGTAATTGATTTTCCATCAATAGTAAACGTCAACCTAATCTTAAATTCGCCTTTGTAAGTGGCCGCCCTTTGCCTGCATTCAGTCGGTAAAACTTTTTGATTTTTTACACCCACTGCCTCCATTGGGACGGCGGGTTTGGCAAAGGCTGCCTCATCTATAGTGATTTTGATCTTTTCCCCGCTCGGTAGATCGAATTCGGCGGGGATTAGGTCTGCTATAGCTGCTTTCAAACCGTCCGTTAGCATGTAGTTGAATGAGTCGATATGCGGTGCTCCCAGGCATTGTAAATACTGGAAATTGTATAAAATTTGTATTGGTCGCGTCAAATAAACAATTATGAAGCTCGCTGTAGAAATTTGTAGTGTTTGTATAACGTTTAGTGGATGAAAACTGAACAAAAACATCGTCAGAGGTTACGTACCGGGTTTGCGATTTTAGGTGGTTTCCTGTAGTCAGGATTACTTGTATACGTTAAAGATGGATTCTTAAGCACTTTCTTTTGATTCATCATGGATTATTTTCACGCATTTATAAGTTTCTATGAGAAAATTACAATGAAAGAAATAATTATGTTTCACAAAAACGAAACAACGTGCTCGTGCGTACCTACGTCAAAAAATTGTCAATGTCAATCAGCTGTCCTGTCCTGTCACTGTCAGTCAAAACAAAAATATTGCCAGCTGCAGTATTCTATCTAACTAAGCGAGCTATCACACTGGCATGGCGACAAAGACAAAGTCGTGAAAAAACGAAAAGGGACGCAGTTATGAGTTAGAATGAGATACAAATATACCGCGCTCACTCTTGCGCATAACTGCGTCCCTTTTCGTTTTTGCACGACTTTGTCTTTGTCGCCAGTGTGATAGCTCGCTAACATTACATTGGGTATTTGACTTCCCACCCACTATGTAAGTTGCGGAATTTCAATGGAATTAATGTGCGATTTTTCTGATGTATGAAAGGAAAATGCTGCCATAGACATTTTTAAAAATTTACCTAGTTCTAGGGATAACTTCATAAACAGGCAGCCCTTCATTCAAATGATATTTCTCGAATACACGTTCAGTTCACTCAGCAGCAGCGTTCGGATACAAATAACATGACGCCTAGTATTATTATTTTCTTCTGTTTAAAGTTTCTATCAGGAAGTTTACATATTATTAGTTTGCCGTAACAAAAATTTAGAGCGTTCTTCTCGAACCTAATTATCTAAACAACATCCTACCTAAACAATAACGCAAGCGTCAGTAACATGGCCGAAGCATATCCTAGGAATATTATTTCCCTATTTTTTAATAGGTTGCCTGGAATAAATTTTTAAAGATTATTTTTAAAGTTATTTATTATTTAGTACAGTATTATTACCATCTATTGTAATCTCAATTTGTTTAAAGCCCTTTTTCAGAGAATGGCATTCCTGGACTGGATATGGCAGATTCTTGAAATGGCAGATTCTTAATTATGTCATTTGATTAGGCTGGCCAGTAGTACAAACTGCAAACTGTGCATAGCATATAAAGTGGAAGTAGGTACAGAAGGCAGCACATGCGGCTGGACACTTGCACTACGAAACTCACCCCTACTGCTACGGAATACGGGCGCTGTCAATCATTGTGTAATTTATATTAGGTATTTATTTATACTAAAAAAATCAAGATTTCTAGTAAGATTGTTTACATACAGGTAGTTATTATGTTTATGTACTAGTGATAGTAACTGTAGGCACATAATTATGTTACCTGTAGGTATGTATATTTTATGTAGGTATTCCTTGTCCGCGACTGAATGCGAACGAATAAAGATATTTATTTATTCCTTTTATCACAACCAGCAGCAGCGGGAAATGAAAAACAAATTTCTCTCAGCGCAGAAGCGTCCGAATAATATTAAATAGGGACAAGTAAAATATAATTTGTTGTGTCCATGTTCTAACATTAACTCGTATGACATGACTGCGTGGGTAAATATAAAAATATTTGGCGGTCTGTCTGCGCCATCGTCAGTGTTCCAAAATCGAACGGCTGCGGCGCGCGTGGCATATATCGTCGCTCCCGCCGCGCCAATCACGTTACGTAATTTTAAAGATCGAACATTTTTTATTTCAATATCTGTGTGTGGCCAGTGCGTGTTTAGTTTTTAGTTATTTATTTTTTTGAGTTTTGGTGAGTATATACCTATATTTTTTTGACCCATTAGTCGTCGAAATAGTAAATAATAATATTTATTGGATACCAAATCCCAAACCAAATTATTAGATATCAAATTAAGTGTAAGTATTTTCGTTATTCATTTATTAATTGCGGGTAAAAATATGAAAAAAATTCTTTTAGAATTTTCAGGATCAATTAGTGGCCTCTAAAGTGTCTAAACGTTTTCCTTCCTGCTTCCTGTGATAAAAGGAATCATGTGGGTACTTACCTACTTTAATAGATCTATGTATTTTATTTATAATTATATTGTTTATACATATGTAATAAAATGTAATGTATTCCTGTTTTGAGGTGTAGGTCGGTTGCATGTGCGTAAGTAACGAATAACTACATTTTAATGCGATTTTAATATGTAAATAAATAGAAGTACCTACTGCAACTATCGACACGGCTAGTATGACTTTTATTTCTAGGCGTGATATAATCAAAATATATCACTACATAGTATAAAACAAAGTCGCTTTCTCTGTCCCTATGTCCCTATGTCCCTCCCTTTGTACGCTTAAATCTATAAAACTACGCAACGGATTTTGATGCGGTTTTTTTTAATAGATAGAGGGATTCAAGAGGAAGGTTTATATGTATAATACATGCATAATATACTTAAGAATAATCCACAATAACCATTTTCCCGTGCGGAGCCGGGGCGGGTCGCTAGTATTCTACATATGAATTATATTTATCCTACATTTCAAATGAAAGAAAAACGATTAGGTAGAAAGTTATTTAATATCAGTCTACATCACTAAACTAAGTGAATATACAAGTTTGTAAAATAACGTTGTTTTTGCTGTTATGTTGTAATGTTGCTTTGAATTTGTTTGAACGGAGGTGTGTATTTTGTCGGCAAATAAATTTTGCTAATCGGCTACTTTTAATTTGAAATTTAGAATAGTACTAGCGACCCGCCCCGGCTTCGCACAGGAAAATGGTTATTGTGGGTTATCCCTAAGTATATTATGTACATAAACCTTCCTCTTGAATCACTCTATCTATTATAACATAACACTAAATTAAAAAAATTAATAACCCCCGACACAAAACCGTTACTTGATCCTTTCAACAACTAGAAAAGAGCTGATAATCTTCAAATGGCTGAAGATATTTTCTTGGATCATAGCTAATAACACTCTCGATTGTGACACCTTGCAAACAAAATAAACTAGATCAAAATCGGAGCATCCGTTTAGGAGCTACGATGCCACAGACAGACAGACAGACAGACAGACAGACAGACACACACGTCAAACTTATAACACCCCTCTTTTTCGTCGGGGGTTAATAAAAAGAAAGCGCATCAAAATCCGTTGCGTAGTTTTAGAGATTTAAGCATACTCTTAGTATGCAGTGTAGTGAAGCTTTCCGCCTTACGTTTTCGCGCGCATTATACTTATTTTATATTTTCGGGTCTATATTAAAACCCATAATTGAAAATAAATGTCATAGGTAGGTAACGATCAAAATCCATATTTTTGAAATACATATTATTTAAAAGCCCTAACTTTAATATGAATACTGTTAGTATGTACAATAATTATGAAATATAAATTTGACATTATTTTATTTGAAATTATAGTAAACATATATTAAATTATTATTTTTATCACCAAAAATTCTGTTTCTCTTATCTTCTTTTTTACCAAAATATCTTAAATTTATGATTTTGAAAGATTATACAATTATGGATTTTAAGAGTTATGCTAAATAATGGTATGTATTTTTGAATTATGGATTCTAATTGTTATACTATTTAAAGTTATGGCAAGTCTGTTATGGATTTTTATAATGGGGATATTTATGTTATGCAATTTAAGGGGCACCCTATATTTTCTCATGGTAAATATTGACGATTTTTATCGCTGCGTATTTTGATATACCTACTTATTTCGGTTTAAACCAGTAAATATTTTAAACCATTTTTTATGCGACTTATTTTTACTACTTATCTCGAAAACTTATTATCTCGCTAGACAACATAGTTTTTAATTATAGTTGTTTTCAATTTAAAATATAATGATAAAAGTAGTTATAAACTTGATACCGTGATAACTTATTTCAAGGCCTTATTGGTAGGTACCAAATAAAACACAATATGTACGAATTTATTACTTGGAGATGACCGCTCTTCCACAGTTCACTATAAGTACCTACCTACTTAAAGCCCGACCAGAAAAATAAAAATCCTCGTCATATTGCGAAATTTCCATGGAACTAATCATACTAGTATTATAAAGAGGAAAGATTTGTATTTTTGTGTGTGTGTGTGTGTATGTTTGTAATGAATAAACTCAAAAACTACTGAACCGATTTCAAAAATTTTTACCATTACAAAGTGACATTCAACCTGAGTAACATCGGCTACCTTTTACTGAGGGAAAATGCCTCATTCCCATGGGAAAATCTGTTAACGCGGGCGGAGCCGCGGCGGAAAGCTTCAAGAGGAAGGTTATATGTATAATACATGCATAATATACTTAAGGATAACCCACCAATAACCATTTTCCCGTGCGGAGCCGGAGCGGGTCGCTAGTTAGGTACTAAGTAATATAAGAGTGCAAACGCAATATGTATACAATTTAGAGGAATATTTCCCTATTATTAAAACATCGATCAAAGTTATAACGAACTACAATGTTATGTTACTTGCTGATACGGAACCCTTCATGGGCGAGTCTGACTCGCACTTGGCCGCTTTTTATATTTTGTGTGACCGCAGTCGCCCCAAGCGGCACCCGTTCACGAGTTTGACGCATTACGAGATAGTTATAGCCTATAGCCCTCCTCCTATATTATATCAAAAGTCTCTGCTCTTTCATCCGATGCGTTCAGTAAATTATTTTCACATTCAAAAAGCTTGAATCGGTAAAGCTTGATAGGTACGTCGATTTTGCGACACAAGTGTAAGTCAATAAAAAAAACAACATTATCTTCACCAGCTCGTACCTATGGAAAATAACTTTATACAGTAACAGTGCCACACTTTTTACAACGCAATAGTGATAAGTGCATTATTAATATCGACAGCTCCCTAATTGACGGCCACACAATCATTCGGGTGTAGGGTAACCACCGTTGCGCTGGATTTTTAAGATAATTTATAGACATAGAAGTTGCTTGTCATCGAAATCAATGACAATCAATAAATATCAATATGGTTCTTCAGAACATCTTTCTATCTTGTTTATAGGTTCGTACCAGCCCCCTCCCCCCCTCACTTAGGGCAAAAATTCGTGTGATGAGCACTTGTGTTTGCCTTGTGTCTGCATGTCATATCAGCACAGCTGTCTGACACTTACAATAGAATGGCACAATAGAGTATTTCTCTATTGTGGTAAAGGCACTGCCTAGTTCGGAGTCAAACTGGCGTGTGTGAAATGCCCCCACATATTATTATTATTTCTTGAATGAATAAAAATTTTAATCAGTGTACAATTAACTACGCCGATGATTATTACAAATCTAATGGGACGAGTTCATAATTATTATAAAAGACATAGACATATATAATGTATATCTATTTAGAGCCTGTACTAGCGCCCACTCACAATACAGGCTCTGAATAGACGGCTATGTGTGAGATGTCCTCCACATATACATTATTCATATAATCCTTATCGTCACCAGTCCCATTGTCACCCTACCCATTCATATCCTAAACTAAAAGAAGTAATTCTTATATCAATTCGATATCACGAGACAAGCAAGCGCAGCGATCACGTCGACGATCATGTTGATGACAATGTCACTTCTTATAATGTGATGAGTGTCCCCTTTCTGATGAAACCACTTGACTTTTTTTTATACGCATCGTACGCGACGCGAGAGGTATAATAGGTATTAACAGCTTCCTTACAACTATAAGTCGGCATATAATTGTTTACCTAGACAAATAATTAGCAATTATACTACAAAATACGGTGTTATTTATGACACTATGACATAAAATGGATCATTGATTTTTTATTAGTGGTGTAATCAATGTTTGTTAATTCTAAAATGGAAACAATAAAAAAATACATTTATTTCACACACATTATAGTTACAGGAAATAAAGAACATACACACACACACACACACACTTTTTCTTTTATTTATCAACAACACACAACGACACAACACAACAACGCTAACGCTACACTAACATTAATACATAGAGTCACGGCTCTTTTCCGTAGGGGTAGGCAGGGAGAGACCATCTCCTTTTAGTAGGGAGGCTAAGTATTTAAAAATCGATTTTCGTTGGACTGAGCAGTATTATACCAACAAGTGGTATCGTTGGATTCAGTGATGTTTCTTTAGTAGGAAAAGTGACGTTGTCGCTTTCTAAAGTGGTGGAGTGACGTATTATGACGTCACAAAGATGGCGACTCCTAGTCTCAAATTCGGTCGATTTACTCAGTAACTACTTAACCTATCACGACGTGAGAGGTGTCATATGAAAGGTATTTTAATACTTAACAAAAGATGTCTAACAATGTTCAGTGTAATTTGTATAATTTGGAAGATAATATTAAATATATGAAAAAAAATTAGTGTTTTCTTTTTTATAAACAAAAAAACGCTATTTTATTGGTTGAAACTATTAAAACTTTATTAGAAAGTTATCTTGCTACGTCTTTCATCTATAACATGAACTTTGAATTTTTGAAATTGGTTGATAAATGACTACGCTACAACCATTTTACTACAGCCCCAACAAGCGTGCGAGAGATGACTCACACCTTATTCATAGGGAATTTCGTGCAAATATTTGTATAGGAACCACTTTGAATTGGACAAGTCAATGAAACTTTGTACAATAGGTGATCTTGAGTAGAAATCCACCGTGAACCATCACTCTCCCCCCTCTCAAGCCGGGGGGAGAGGGGTAAAGTCGAGTTTCACCGCCCTTCTTGTTGACGCTTATATTTCTAAAACCGTATGTGCTAGGACAAGTTTGGTATCATTTTCGGATAACTCGTTAACGTACAATTCATTTTTGATATTATAAAATAGGGTTGCCATACAAAAAAACTAAATTATATGATAAAATTAGCAAAACACGACTGAAGCTTTTCTACATAAATGTCATTTGCTTTCCCATGGGATGGTATGATGTCGATGCACAAAAAATATGGTCAGGTAGCAGCATTCACAGATATTACAAATATATAACTTATTTGCAAATTCTTTTATAAAAAATGGTTTAATTAAAATTGTATGCGCGGCAGACGAGTGTATAGACATGGAACTAGCTCCGAGACCAAATTAGTCCCAAAAACAGCGGTGGTAAGGGATGCGGTGTTATGGCAGAAATGTTGTGTGTAGGTGTTGCACAACCTTCCAAACAAATAAAAGATGTAGAAGATAGACCGGCCCGGGCAAACGGTAGGAGATAGAGAAATGGCGCCGTAGTGAAACTTGTTGGGAACCTTGGTCAAACTTTGAAAGGTGAAAAAAAAACCAAGACGGCTGATTTCAAGACACTGGCAACCGCTGGCAGGCAACCCAACAAAATAATATTTCTGTCGACCTCTAATAGGTTTAAGAATTAATTTTATTTTCCTTGCTACGATTTTTTAACCACTGTTTAATTTCTGCTTGGATTCCATCCACGTCTTTGGAGCAAAAGCTAAGACTGTTGCACTAGGTACTGAAACTCAGACAAGCATTTGAGGACCCCAAAAGCTATTGTATGGACTGTGTCATTAATGCCTAAAAATTACTAGAAATAATGCTACACTACAGCTTGGTCAGAATTATCGCAGTCCAAAAGTCATCTGTTCATTATTCATTTCATTCTTAATAAAATGTCATCTCTCATTCGGTCTTCCGCCGTCAGCGTCCAAAAGCTTGAAACGTGTTGTGTAATTTTAATGTGTTAAAAATATAATAAACAGTGGAATAAGTGACTGAATCGGTGTTTTGGAATTTACTGTCCATCCCCCTCACGGATACATTCAAAGATCGAACATTTTTGGTCCTTCGATTCGTTTTTTGGCCCTGTGCAGTGCGCGGCGGTGGAAGGAATCAATCAACAGATTGACTACAGTGACACCTACAAGTGACTGTTTTATCGACACAGGCGCATACGCCATCTCTTTCATTCAAAAGTCGAAATACGACTATCAACGCCACCTCGTGACAACTACTACGCTACCTTGTGACAAGACAAGTGCACCACACTGCGACTGCACAGCTACAACTGTTTTAACGACCTACAGGCGCTACATGCCACTCGTTCGTTCTTCTCATCAGAACAATTTCACAATTCACACTAAAAATAAAAATAAAAGTGAAAATAAATTCGATTAAGTATTCATCAAGCAAAGTGTACACAACACACTAACTAATGCGAACACGCAAAACTACATCACGTATTCTATCTAAGTCGGAACCACGCCCGACGCACGGCACGTGTCTCCAACAAAATGGCGACTTCTGCTGGTTCTGCTACAACCACTACAACACAAGAACAGTTCAAATTCCAAAGGTCTATAATAAAAGGTAAAATGACAAGAATTGGAAACTTTGCTTTAAACTTCGATCCGACTACAATTTCAGTAACTGAGTTGAAAACCAGATCTATAGAGGCGGATAAAATATTTAGACAGTTCGAAGAAATACAATTGAAAATTGAAGAATTCGATTATAAAAATGAACAGAACATGACGACTCACGAAAATGAGAGGGAGCAATTTGAGGAAAAGTATTACAATATCAAATCGAGGATTGACGGATTGTTGCACACTTCGAACAACAACAACAACAGCGGCAGCAACAACGACCGAAAGCCGCTGGTAAGACTGCCACAACTAGAGCTGCCACGGTTCGGGGGCGACCTGCAACAGTGGCCTGCCTTTAAAAATATATTCATGGCATCTGTGGACGCATGTGACATTCCCACCATCAATAAACTGCAATACTTGAAGTCTGCATTGACTGGTGAGGCAGCTGGTCTCATATCTTCGTTGCTGATCACGGAAGAAAACTATCTACAAGCTCTAGAGATACTGGAAAAAAGGTATGAGAACAAAACCATGATCGTGAACTTTCATCTAAAAGCTATAACTAATTTTTCTACAATCAACAGATATAACTTGAAAGAATTTCTAGTAACCTTGCAACAAAGTTTGGACTCATTAAAAGCTATTAAATTGCCTGTTGACAGTTGGGATGTGCTGTTAGTATTTCTTATATCCCAAAAACTAGATAATTCGCTGCGTGCTGCTTGGGAGCTTAACCGCAAAGAAAATACTATTGCAACTTTGAGTGAACTGCTTGAATTTTTAAATGCACGTAGAACTGCCTTTGAAATGTTGACTAATGACAAAGCTATTGACAAGTCAAGTGTTAAAATCTCCCATGCTGCATCAGCTGAGCATTATGCAACTTCATGTGTGTTGTGTCAAAAGAATCACCCTTTGCATAAGTGTCCTAACTACCTAGAGTTGTCTATTAATGATCGCATTAAGTTAATAAAATCTAAAACTTTGTGTTACAACTGTTTACAGCCTTATCAAGCAAATCATAAATGCTCTAAATTCAAATGTTTAACATGCCGTGGAAGACATCACACAAGTATACATATAGATAATAACAAACTACAACAAAAGGTTAGTTTGAACTCTACAGAGTCTTGCTACTTTCAACCACAGCCAACTACATCTACTAATATTCACACAGGTACACCTGATCCTAAAAATAACATTCAATCGCAACAACATGCATCAACACAAAATAGTGCTTACATTTCTACTAACAACATAAACAACATTCAATCGCAACAACATGCAACACCACAAAATAGTGCCTACATTCCCGCTAACAACATAAACAATACGCTACTGCAACCACATACAACAAATAGCCAACAAAACAATGCTTCTACTACTGTGTTAATGTCCAATACTAACAAACAACAAATATTGCTTTCCACAGCTATCGTGCGAATTCAAGATGTAACTGGAAAATGGGTAAATGCTCGAGCACTATTGGATGCAGGCAGCGAGGTCAACATTGTTACCCACAGACTGGCTTCCATTCTACAGCTTCCCATTAACCAAGATGCCACGCTTGTGCACGGTATTGGCAACAGCCATAAGCAAACACAAGGTACTATTAACACTACTATCTCTTCCCGCTACAATGAATACAAGGCTGAACTCTCACTAATGGTAATGGACAATATAGCTGTGCCACTACCACATAATCACATACCTACTCACACATGGCACATACCAGCCAAACAAGCATGCACACTTGCTGACCCTACATTTTTCATACCAAGCTCAATTGATATATTAATTGGTGCTGAGCTATTCTACTCAATATTACAAACAGGCCGTATTAAGCTTAGTGCACACTTGCCTTTCTTAATTGAAACAGTTTTTGGATGGGTCGTTTCCGGCTCATTCCTCCCTGAGTTAGATGAACACATGCCTAGCAACACTACACATGTTAGCATGCACCTATCATCATCTGATTCCACAGACAACATTCTCCAGTCATTCTGGAAACAAGAGGAACCCCTACCTGCTACTAAGCTACTATCCCCTGAGGATAAACATTGTGAAGACTTGTATACAACAACAACTACACGTGACAGCACAGGTAGATATACAGTAAACCTACCCCTACAATCAGACAGACTTGATGATCTTGGTAATTCTTTTAATACTGCTTATCATTGTCTACTTAAACTAGAATCAAGACTTACCAAAGATCACAATTTACAAACACAATATAAAGCATTCATCAATGAGTTTATAGAACTTGGACATGCTCACTACATTACTAACTTCTCATCTACTGATAAACATGCTTACTACTTACCCCACTTACCTGTAATTAGACCTGACAGTGTTTCTACAAAAGTCCGTACTGTTTTCAATGCAAGTGCAAAAACATCTAGTGGATTATCACTCAATGATATTCTATATGAAGGTCCTAATATTTACAATGACATTTATGACATTATATTACGTTTCAGGCTTTATAAATATGCCTTCTCTTGTGACATTATTAAGATGTATCGAAACATTCGTATAAACCCTCAACAAACTCCCCTACAAAGAGTTCTATGGCGCGAATCTAAGTCGGAGCCCCTAAAATGTTTAGAATTGGATACAGTCACCTATGGCACTAAAAGTGCACCTTACCTTGCTTGTCGCACCATGTTAGATTTAGCTGACAAATACAAAGATACTTATCCTTTAGCTTCAGACTGTATCAAGTCCAGTGGGTACATGGATGACTACCTATGTGGAGCTCAGTCCCTACAACAGTGCATTCAAGTATGTACTCAACTTACAAGCCTATTGAATCAGGCAGGTTTCCAACTACATAAGTGGTCAGCCAACCACAAAGACATATACACACAAACTTATACAGATTGTGATCAGAACAATACAACATATGAGTTTACACCACCTGAGTCAGTCAAGACACTTGGCTTACAGTGGTTTCCTACCCAAGATACATTAAATGTATGTATTCCAGATTTTACACAAAACTCTCCTTGTACTAAAAGACATGTCTTATCCCAGATAGCACAAATTTTTGACCCTATGGGTATGCTCACTCCCACTACTATTATAGCAAAAATATTAATGCAAGATATATGGAAAATTAATATTGAGTGGGATTCTTTAATTCCACATAACCTTCAAGTAACTTGGCAAAAATTTGTACTTCTATTACAGCATTTAAAGTCTGTACAGATTCCTAGATACTATTTTTCAGATATACCTTCTGAGATTATTCTATTAGGTTTCAGTGACGCTTCTCACAAAGCTTATGGTGCTTGCGTGTACCTCAGAGCTTCATATCCCAACAAAGAACCTTCCTGCTTACTAGCAACTTCGAAGTCTAAAGTTGCACCAATAAGAAAGCAGCAGTCTATTCCTAGGCTAGAATTATGTGGAGCCTTACTTCTTACTAGACTAGTTTCTAGGTTCAAAGATGCAATCAAAAATAAAATCAATATTCATCACACATATTTATTTACCGACTCGTCCATTGTATTAAGTTGGATCAAATCACCATATAAACGTAAACATGACACTTATGTAACACATAGATTAATGCACATTATTGACGCGACTAACAGTGAAGAGTGGCATTACATAAACACTAAACAAAACCCAGCAGACTTAATCACTCGTGGAGTCATGCCTGATTTACTACCATCATGTACACAGTGGTGGCAAGGTCCCTTGTGGCTAAAACAAGAACCTAAACTATGGCCTATTACCAAGCCACATGTTAGTGAGGAACTTGAAGACAACACTGCCATACTTACAAACACAAAATTTGTTAACATCTGTTCAAAGTCAGATACTAATTACTCATTCTTTTATGAATACTTCAAACAACACTCAAATTTTACTAACTTGACTAGAACAATTGCATACTTATTCAGACTCATACATAATTTAAAAAATAAACAAGATAGACACACTTCTCATTTGTCTGTCTCAGAACTCAAGCACTCACATGATTTTATAATCAAAGTAACACAAGACCATTCTTTCTCTAAAGAAATTCTGGAACTAAAAAATATTAAAAAAGATACTAACAAATACTCACAAAAACTCTACACGTTCACTTCAAGCCCTATAAGGAAATTAAACCCTTTTTTAGATAATAATAACATTTTACGCATAGGAGGTCGCATACAACACTCAGATATACCATACAGTCAAGCACACCCTATCATACTCCCAAACAAAGACCACATAACCACCCTCATAACTCACCATTATCACTTAAAGCTACTACATGCAGGTTTACAAAATACACTATACAACATAAGACTTAAATATTGGCCTATCAATGCTAGGAGCGAGGTCAAAAAATGTATTCATTCTTGTGTTAGATGCATCAGGTACCGAGGCTCAGTCTGTGGACAGCAAATGTCAGATCTGCCAGCACCTAGAGTTCAGTTAACCCGTGCATTTACTCATGTAGGTATGGACTTTAGTGGTGCCATAGCTATAAGAAGCTCCATGACTAGAAACTGTAGATATTCAAAAGGCTATATATGTCTATTTGTGTGTCTGTCTACGCGTGCAATTCATTTAGAGTTGGTCACTGACCTTTCTTCGCAGGCATTTATCTGTGCTCTTAAAAGATTTGTCTCTAGGCGCGGAATTCCTACTTGTTTGTATTCTGATAATGCAACTAATTTTAAGGGCGCGAAATCAGACCTTTTTGAACTGTATAAGATGTTTAAAAATGAAAAATGTTACAGTGACATAATAGATTTTTGTACCTCAAACTACATAGAGTTCAAATTCACAGTTCCATTAGCTAGCCATATGGGTGGTATTTATGAGGCAGGTATAAAATCTGTTAAATCACTGCTTAAAAGATTCCTACTTAGCACTAAGTTAACCTATGAGTTGCTTTATACTGTGTTAGTTCAAATAGAAGGCATACTGAACTCCAGACCTCTATATCCCATCACAGACTTACCTAATGATTTAACTTGTCTTACTCCTGCTCATTTCATTATAGGGACAGCACTAACAGACTTACCAGAACCTAACCAGGTAGATGTAAATGAGTCTAGACTAGATGTTTATAAAAGGATAATTCAAATAAAACAACGATTTTGGAAACAATTTTATTTTAGCTACTTGTCAGAATTACAAACTAGAAATAAGTGGCTAAATGTACATAAAAATTTAGAATGTGGTGAATTAGTTTTAATTAAGGATGAAGCTACTCCTCCCACTTTCTGGCCCTTGGGCAGAGTTATTTCTAAGAATATTAATAAAACTGATGGCCTAGTAAGGTCTGTAGTTGTTCGTACTGCCAAAGGTGAATTTACTAGACCTATTCATAAGTTAATTTTACTTCCTAATAAAAATATTAACTAAGCTAATTACTTTAATACCTTTTTCTATGTATAACCTTATATTAAATACCTAGATATCCTACTTATAACTAACTACTAAAATGTCTAAATGCTATTATTACTAATTGTATTTTGAAGTCTAGGTACCCTAAAATTAAGTTTTTTATATATACCTAAGTACTTAATTAAATTTCTATTTGCTATGTGTAACTACTTTGCTACATACTTCTTACCTAGTACTTACCCACAATATGTTGCTAGTTTCAATGTTAATATTTACCATTTACCTTACCTGTGACCTTAGAATCTATTGTACTTACCTTAGAACCTAAAACCTTATTTACTTACCTTAAAGTAACTTACCTTTTTGCAACTTACCTTTATATAAAATAATTTACATACTACTTTACCTCTTGTGTTTTAGATGCTACTAAATAAAACAAGACTCTTCAAGTCATCATTTATTTTTGTATAAACTTAAATATAGTTTTGCACTTTAAAAAGGGGTGAGAATGTTCATTATTCATTTCATTCTTAATAAAATGTCATCTCTCATTCGGTCTTCCGCCGTCAGCGTCCAAAAGCTTGAAACGTGTTGTGTAATTTTAATGTGTTAAAAATATAATAAACAGTGGAATAAGTGACTGAATCGGTGTTTTGGAATTTACTGTCCATCCCCCTCACGGATACATTCAAAGATCGAACGACGTATACTTCTGAACAAGCTGCATTCCGATTCTGAACAGAAAAACCCTGTTGTAACCAGATCTTGAACATCACACAACGTATACTTCCGAATGAAAGGGGTTGGCGCCGAGTATCTGGTATTAAATTACAAAGCACAGTCTATTTAGCTGTGTAGGTACTAATCGATCTGCACAGCAGTCTTTAAACATTTACTAGCCAGCCGAGCTCATTCCTGTACTCCATAGTACCTTACCTAGGCGTTGCATTGGCTTGATTAAATCGTCCTTTTATAGGCAATGCTGCTTAAACACGCAAGAAGAAAGTGGGTACACGCAATAACCTGCGCCAGCCAACATCAATTTTCCACAAGTTTTTCGATTGTTCGAACTGAATCTCTTTTTTCGGCAGACGATTATACTAGCATCGGTTTACTTTCGGTGAGCACACGAAATAAAACACTCAGGCTGGTATTGCTCTGCTGAAGGTTCGTAGAGACGTATCCAGCTCTTTGAAAATGGCTAAATAAGAAACCGACATCAAACGTCCCTTACACCACCACGTGCTGGTTCCTCAATAGGCTTAATATCTATGAAGTGAGATACCCCCAGCTCCAGCATCACACATTACGTGGTCTAAGTACGCCTAGCATGATTTGCCTTGGTCAAATGGACTGCTTCGAAAATACTCCGGACCCAAATCATCCAAAACAAGGAGAACCTTTCCGGTGAAACTACAACTCGGACACAGTGTGATGTGTTTACTTCAACGAGGACGCTCCTATCACTTGTTCAGCTTATTTCCTGCATGCTACCACCTGCATGAATGAGGATCTATAAGAGGCCACGAATAGCCCTTCATTTTTGGTAAAATACTGGTCTTCGCAAATGTTAACCTCACTGTGTCAATTCGATTACAATGAAAAATGCACATGAAACAATTTATTGTAAATGATCCTACTTGCCTACTGTTCATATACTTTCCCAACTTCTAACCCTTAGTATAGTCTTCTACCTCAAACTTACGCCAGCTGATCCGTCAACCTGACGGTGCTGACGAGGCAGCTAAGTATCATTACTTCGAGCAATTAATTAGTATGTTACACACAGTAAAGATATCGGAGGAGGGATATGGGATCATCACAAGGCTTTTTGAGTTTCAGCAATGTAACAGCTTTAGCTTTTACCCTAAAGACGTGGAACCCGAGCAGAAATTAAATAGGGATATAAAAAATACAGTAGCAAAGAAAAGAAAATTAGATCTTGGTTCTATTACTGATCTTCAGAAATATTATCTGCCCCGCTTTCCTTTATTTGCTGGGTTGCCAGCGGTTGCCAGTACCTTGAAGTCAGTCATCTTGGTCTGTTTTTTTGTCACCTTTCAAAGTCTCACCAAGGTTTCCTACAAGTTTCACTACGGCGCCATTTCTCTATCTCCTACCGTTTGCCCGGGCCGGTCTATCTTCTACATCTTTTATTTGTTTGGAAGGTTGTGCAACACCTACACACAACATTTCTGCCATAACACCGCATCCCTTACCACCGCTGTTTTTGGGACTAATTTGGTCTCGGAGCTAGTTCCATGTCTATACACTCGTCTGCCGCGCATACAATTTTAATTAAACCATTTTTTATAAAAGAATTTGCAAATAAGTTATATATTTGTAATATCTGTGAATGCTGCTACCGGACCATATTTTCTGTGCATCGACATCATACCATCCCATGGGAAAGCAAATGACATTTATGTAGAAAAGCTTCAGTCGTGTTTTGCTAATTTTATCATATAATTTAGTTTTTTTGTATGGCAACCCTATTTTATAATATCAAAAATGAATTGTACGTTAACGAGTTATTCGAAAATGATACCAAACTTGTCCTAGCACATACGGTTTTAGAAATATAAGCGTCAACAAGAAGGGCGGTGAAACTCGACTTTACCCCTCTCCCCCGGCTTGAGAGGGGGGAGAGTGATGGTTCACGGTGGATTTCTACTCAAGATCACCTATTGTACAAAGTTTCATTGACTTGTCCAATTCAAAGTGGTTCCTATACAAATATTTGCACGAAATTCCCTATGAATAAGGTGTGAGTCATCTCTCGCACGCTTGTTGGGGCTGTAGTAAAATGGTTGTAGCGTAGTCATTTATCAACCAATTTCAAAAATTCAAAGTTCATGTTATAGATGAAAGACGTAGCAAGATAACTTTCTAATAAAGTTTTAATAGTTTCAACCAATAAAATAGCGTTTTTTGGTTTATAAAAAAGAAAACACTAATTTTTTTTCATATATTTAATATTATCTTCCAAATTATACAAATTACACTGAACATTGTTAGACATCTTTTGTTAAGTATTAAAATACCTTTCATATGACACCTCTCACGTCGTGATAGGTTAAGTAGTTACTGAGTAAATCGACCGAATTTGAGACTAGGAGTCGCCATCTTTGTGACGTCATAATACGTCACT
>OX419604.1:2758209-2873965 GCA_948473455.1 Teleiodes luculella
AGATGGAGGTGGCTGTCCTCAAGAAGCTCCAAGGTCAAACCACTTATTTATTATATTACACGCATACACAATCTTTATATGATGTTACTTATTTATTTATCAATTTTCTTTAACTAGCGTATAGGTTGGCTTGAAGAGATTTCTGCGTAGAGATAAGCTCGCCTTTGTTGTGAAAATTCTGACTGATGTTGTTTTTTATGTGTGCAATAAAGTATATTATATACTTTTTCAAATAAGATATATTAATGGCTATATATTGTGACGTGGGTAGGCGGTTTTAAAATGATGAACACAATCCCAGTCAACAATAAAAATAATTTATTTAAAAAATAAAAGGTCGTGGGCAGAAGGCCCGTCTGCTTTAGTTTTTTTATACGGTCGGTACTTCCCGGGCGCTGTGCAGCCGTCGACGATGAGAGGTTCAGGGTCTTCGGTAGCAGCTTAGCAGCGTCAGGAGTCGAGAAGGTGGTTGGCAGCAAATATGTGCGTGATTCAGCCCAAGTGTTGGACCCTAGAAACAATATGTGGTGTCACGACAAGGTCGCACATCCAGCACCAATTGTCATCACCGTCTGGCTAGCATAAGCGGAAGCATTGGGAAGTACCTATTACCTTTTTACAAAAGTAGTAGATAGGTGCGGTGCAGTGATGGCAATCAGAGCGGGTTTTATGGACAAAGCTTGGTTAAATAAAACTAACAAGGCGAGTACATACTCTAAATTTAGCTATAAGCAGGTAGGTGCTCGCACAAGAATACGACTATGTGAATAAGGTGAACAATGTACTAAATTTCCATTATACCGTCTAGTGCTGTTGAAATAATTAAGTACCTGATAAACACTTTCAATGATTATGATTTCATGTTTTGTACAATGCAAAATCAGCTGATACCTACTATGGATTCAAATAGAAACTGTTACTATAGCTAGCACTAAAGAATCGTTTCAACACTTACCCAATATGGGGTTGAAGACACTTTATAAAATAGTTGGCACTACACAATGCAGTAGTAAATGATATGATTTATTTAACTTGTATTCAAAGAATATTAACTTAATACGTAAGCTATGTTTCGATAAAAAAAAATATGAGAAGTCGCGGAACAAACAATACGTGTTGTTCCTAGTAAAGGTTAAAGCGACTGTCCCACGTCCACGCAGATCGCTCCTAATAATTGACCAGCATTTAAGATCAAACGCCAATCAGCGTCCGCCAAACATCGAACGATCGGTGACGTATGCACGCGTCATCGATCATGCGATCGAGAACAAAAGATCTGTATGAAAGTACAGTCGGCCGAATATAAAGTTGCAACTATTTAACAAGTTGTTTTTATTGTTATAGATTTAAGTAAATATTATTAGTATTAGTTAAGTAATTATTTTTAGTTAATAGTTTAGTTTTAATAATAGTTTAGTTTTAAGTTTTATTATTTTATTTATTTATTTTTTTATTTTATTTAAATTATGTTAGTAACGTTGTATTTACGTTACATTACCCCCTCCGCTACTGAAGGATTTTATCCTAAAATAAAATCCTTAAGGCGCTCACGTATTTGCTTTTTTTTTTTTTTTTCTTTTATTCTTCAGCTTTCATGACATTCATACTTCACGCATATAATCTACAACATTAAATTCCTAATTAAAATAACGTCGCTTCCTTACATTGTAACACAGGGTACTCATTGTTATGAATGACTAACCTAGCAAACATTGAGCAATCATGGTAACTGTTTTTGGGCAAGTAACTTAACATTCATTACTAAATATTTGTATTAAATGACTTCATATCTTTTATATGCCAAGTTCCTATATTTTTACCCTGCATATTTTCTAGCACGTAAACGAGTGGTGATTTCTTTTCAATTATTTTACATTTGATGAATTTAGGTGCTAATTTTTTGGAAAAATATTTATCTTTATCACTGAGGACGTAAGTGCGCTTCATTACAAAATCACCCACCTGAAATTCCGCCGGTTTACGGCGCAAATTATATTGCGACGTATTTTTCTCGTGCGCATGCCACAAGTGTTTTTGTACTTCATCGAATACAGATGATAAGCAACCTAAATTACTAGCGTATATGTCCCGTGGCAAGAATATGATTTCTTTATCCAGATCGTTATCAACATAGTGTGAACCACATGAGACAAGTTCACGTCCGTAAACCAAAAAGGACGGAGTAAAACCCGTGGCCTCATTAACAGAGCTATTAATGGCAAATTGCACCTTGGGAATAAAAACGTCCCAGGTTCTGTGATCATTTTCGACGAATGTGGAAATGCAAGTAATTATTGTTCTGTTATAACGTTCCACTGTATTTATTTGTGGCGTGTATTTAGGGGTATAAAATACATTAGGCACCTCATATTTTTTGAAGAATGCATCAGTTGTGCCGCTAATAAATTGACTGCCATTATCCATTATAATGGTTTGGGGTATACCATGGACCAGAAAAACCTGATTTTCTAAAATATTTGTAATGACGTCCGAAGTGGCTTTCTTAATTGGAAAAATTAAACAATATTTTGAGAAACAACATGTGACTACTAATAAGAAGCTATTTCGCATACGAGTTACCGGAAGAGGACCAACAAGATCTATGGAGAGCATTTGAAAAGGACGCGAGCATTGCTTGGGGCGGCCCATTTCGCCTAATGTTTTGTGATTTTGTTGCTTGTATTCGAGACATTTGCTACAAGCACCAACAAACTTCATCACGTCAGCATGCATCCCAGGCCAAAAGTAGCGTAGTGCTACACGACGGTATGTTTTAAAAACGCCTAAGTGTCCGGAAGTAGGTTCGCAGTGATTTTCCGTCAAAACTTGATTACGAAGTTCCTTCGGTATAACCTCTTTCCATGAAAATTCTGATGTTAATTCATGTTTATTTTTGGACAATCTATACAATACGTTGTTTATAATATTATAATTTGGAAAATTTTGTGCGTTATTAGAGACACCATTAAATAAATTTTTATACCATGAGTCATTAGTTTGAGAGACTAAATTTGTAGATGTTATGGAACTAACAGGAACTGCTCTAGAAAGTGCATCAGGAATAACGTTATCAACACCTCGTCTGTGTTTAATATCAAAATCGAACGCAGAAAGACGAACACCCCATCGCGCCAGTCTTCCCGTAGGGTTACTGAGAGATAGGAACCATTTTAGTGCACTATGGTCAGTATAAACAATAAAACGTCTCCCATTCTCCAGATAACACCTCCAGTGTTCTATAGCGGTAATAACGGCCAAAGTTTCGCGCTCGGTAATGCTATAGTTCTTCTCAGCAGCTGTCAAAGACTTACTCATATACGCTATAGGATGTTCCTTGCCGTTTACGGTTTGGGTCAACATACCTCCGATTCCATAATTGGACGCATCCGTATGCACCTCAAAAGGCATAGCGTAGTCAGGACACGACAGAACAGGAGCAGATATAAGAGATTCCTTCAGTTTATGAAAGGCTTGGTCTGCTTCTGTAGTCCACTTAAAAGCTGGTGTTCCTTTTTTATTGGAAGTCAATTTATTTAAAGGGCCGGCTAATGTGCTAAAATTTGGAACAAAACGGCGGTACCAGGTTGCGGTTCCAAGGAAACGTTTAAGATCCTTGCGATTTGAAGGGATTGGGTAATTAAGGATCGCTTCCACTTTCTCTGGATCTGTGCGTAAGCCCATACCGTCTACAACGTAGCCTAGGTATTTAAGTTGGCTCCGGAAGAATTTGCACTTTTCCAGGTTAATGGTCAAATTTGCCAGCTTCAGTTTCTCCAGGACGCGCAATAACAAGGAAACGTGGCTATTAAAATCTTGTGACACGACAATTATGTCATCGAGATAACAAAAAACGTTGAGATCGAATTCCCTAAAAAGTTGGTCTACTAGACGCTGCTGCGTTGCTGGAGCATTGGTGAGTCCAAAGGCTGTCCGTTTAAAACGCAAGGTACCTCTTCCAGGAATATAAAAGGCAGTTTTGTCCCTATCCTCTTCTGCTATCGGTATCTGCCAGAATGCCTTTGACAAATCGATGCTGGATAAGTAACGAGCATCTCGAAGATTGTCAAGGATTTCGGAAACGTATGGAAGGCTATAAGCGTCACGTTTTGTGATTGAATTTAGTTTCCGGCTATCCAGGCAAAAACGAGGCTGGCCATTCTTTTTGGTGACAAGAAGGACTGGAGAAGACCATGCACTCTCGCAAGGCTCGACAACATCCAGAGACAACATTTCGTCAACCTGCTCTACAAGAATGCGTTGTTTCTCTGGCGACATGCGGTAATAGCGCTGTCGTATAGGTTGGGCATCACCAGTGTCGATACGGTGTACAATAACACTAGTTTTCCCTAAGCCCTTTCGTTCGGAAGATATGTCCTTAAATTGCTCAATAACATTATCAGCTAATTGACGCTCAGTTTCTGATAAGTTGTCATAACCGTGTAAGTGTTGCTCTTGGTTGTTTTGATCAGATAACTGTTCTTCCTGCTTTATAGTGAGAGTATTCAAGTATTTTGGAGAAATATTAAACTCGCGCCAGAAATCAATCCCTAGTATCAGATTATTTGCAACTGACGGAATAACGAATGCTTTTATAATATGAAATTGATTATCAAACTTGATAGGTAAGAGAATGTAACCAATGCTTTCTAAAATTTGACCACCTGCAGCTTGAACTGTAAGATTTTTGTCATTATGCATTAAGAGACCTTTATTTAAAAAGTGTAAATGAGCATTGTTACCAATTATAGTAACTGCTGACCCTGAGTCAAGAAGACCATTTGCATAAACATCATTAATGCTAACAGAGACATAGGGTCTATTATCATTTTCTGGTTTTTCAAGAAGAATTGTGCTAAGCCTGTAAGATTTGAAAAAAATTCGAATGACGTTAAGCCAACTGTTCCAATCGTCTTTATTAAAATTATTATTCTTACTAGGATTGACACAATTCCTGCTATCTAGTTTTTTGGTTTGGAAGCGTGAGGTCCTTTAGCGTTACAATCTGGACATTGAGGTGTCTTAACATCCTTACGTCCACAAACAAAGCAAAATATTGAGTCTTTGTTAGCCGTACACTGGCGTAAATTATGAGTGTCTACACGGCAACGAGGACAGTAACGTTTTCTTTCATCTTTTGTGTTTGTATTTATAGCATCTAAGTTTTCATATCTTGTATTTTTATTATTGTAATCTTTTTTGTAATTGTTATTATTGTTGTTTTTGTAATAATTATTATTTGTTTTATTTTGTTGTTGTGAATGATTAAAGTTATAATGTTGTTTTGGAATATATTTATTTTTATTTGAGCAACCTGAATAAGCAAATTCTGGTGCTAAAGAATCTGCTGATGGCTTAGAAGGTTCATGAAAATGAGCGAGGCGAGCTTGATAATTTTCATAATTACGGCAAATTGATCTCAGGGACTCCATATCCTTAATTTCAGGCACAGCCGCTAACGTACTTGTGTATATTGGACGAATATTATGTAGAATAATTTCTAATTTTTCATCTTCAGACAAAGGTTTAGATAAACGAGAGAACATGCCTGTCATAATGGAAAGGTAGATTGTGATGCTCTCCGATTCTCCCTGAGTACGACTACGGATTTCAGAAATAAGTCTGTAATCATAGTCTGCCTGATCGAAATCTTTCTTTAGAAGATCGACTAGCTCACTCCAACTCTTTACTCTTTGCTCAACACTCCTATACCAATGCAGAGCATCACCCGAAAATATTTCCGTGCAATAAGCTAAAAGTTTTGAATCGGCAATGCCCCTTGCTTTGCAAAATTCGGAAACGCGCTGGATAAAGGTACGAACGCAAGATTTACCATCGAATTTTAATTTAATTATTTCATTTGAAATTCCACGCTCACAAGTTACTTTAATGTTCAATGGATTAGAAGAATCCTGATCTGGACTTTGAATATTTAAGGGATCAATGACGTTGTCTTTAATAGCATTGTATTTTTGGTAATACTGTTTAAATTTAGAAATACATAAGTTTTTATCGAACACCTCCTGATCGTCATCGGGTATGATTCGTCTTAAACGATGATAAAGATGATGGAGCAAATTTTGTGCACGTAACAAAGTACTTTCATCGGGCAACTCCGTTGAATTCTGAATGGAATCGATTTTACCTAAAACTGAATTAACGCCTAACAAATCTTCGGTAGCCGTAAAGCTACTAATCAAAATATCTTCAGATGGAAATTGTGCAACCAGCTTTGGAATCTGCTTCCTAAGTTCAAGCACTGTTGAAGCTGGGGTACCACCTCTAACTCCTACCTCATATTCCAATTCAGCTTTATTTAAAGATAAAAACTTTATGTGATATGCCATTTTCTTCAAAACAATATAGAAAGTTGTTTAAATTTCAATAAATTATCAATTTGGGTAAATGTTGAAAGATTTACTACAACCACTAATAAGATCTAGAATAAGCTAACTACAGGCTACGACTAATTACCCTTCTCTGTTACAAAATAAACTTACATTTACTGTAACGTCCTGGTTGGCTGTGAAAAATTTTACATCAAATATTTTAAAAAGAAAACATCAAAAGCAAAATTGATTGTAAATGGCAATAATTTTCAAAAAACTGCAGAAAAAGCTGAAAAGAAACTAATTTGCACTTTTCACAAAAAGTAACTTTAGTTGCGATTGAGTGTACAAAAATATGTTCTCAAAAAGTAACTTTATATGATGATGACTGTACTTAGACTAAAAAAATTGTTAATACCGTCATGAAAAAATATTAAATGAAACGGACAAATTTGGATAAAAAGAAAGTGCAAATTAATCAAATGCAACCAAAAAAATAAAGAGACGTTTCACAAAAATAAAAAACATATAACATAAAGGCACACACACACTAACTACAATAAATTAAAAACAAAAGCAGACCTTTAAAAAAAAAAAAAAAACCACGTTGGGCGCCAATGTGACGTGGGTAGGCGGTTTTAAATAACGAACACAGAATCCCAGTCAACAATAAAAATAATTTATTTAAAAAATAAAAAGGTCGTGGGCAGAAGGCCCGTCTGCTTTAGTTTTTATACGGTCGGTACTTCCCGGGCGCTGTGCAGCCGTCGACGATGTGAGGTTCAGGGTCTTCGGTAGCAGCTTAGCAGCGTCAGGAGTCGAGAAGGTGGTTGGCAGTAAATATGTGCGTGATTCAGCCCAAGTGTTGGACCCCAATATGGGGTTGAAGACACTTTATAAAATAGTTGGCACTACACAATGCAGTAGTAAATGATATGATTTATTTAACTTGTATTCAAAGAACATTAACTTAATACGTAAGCTATGTTTCGGTAAAAAATATGAGAAGTCGCGGAACAAACAATACGTGTTGTTCCTAGTAAAGGTTAAAGCGACTGTCCACGTCCACGCAGATCGCTCCTAATAATTGACCAGCATTTAAGATCAAACGCCAATCAGCGTCCGCCAAACATCGAACGATCGGTGACGTATGCACGCGTCATCGATCATGCGATCGAGAACAAAAGATCTGTATGAAAGTACAGTCGGCCGAATATAAAGTTGCAACTATTTAACAAGTTGTTTTTATTGTTATAGATTTAAGTAAATATTATTAGTATTAGTTAAGTAATTATTTTTAGTTAATAGTTTAGTTTTAATAATAGTTTAGTTTTAAGTTTTATTATTTTATTTATTTATTTTTTTATTTTATTTAAATTATGTTAGTAACGTTGTATTTACGTTACAACACATCGGTGGTTTGTCACTGAAACTGTTTTCCGCCAGTTTTGACCGATATAAATTAGCTGCATGCGCTACGGAGCAACCTCAATCCCGAGACAACCCACGCACCTCAGATAGATGACATAATATGTTTCTTTAAGATTTGCATGTATTACGTCTCTATAGTGGTCAATATTCTTCGGCAATAAATTATACGTGGGTTTTAACACATCTCTTTTCAAGTAGAGCTAGCTTTAGTTTAGATTACTTCAGACTGTTAGCGAGGAATGTGTTTGTAAAGAACCAATAGAAACACTCCATTTACCTGGCCTACGATCTCTGCAGCGATTCTATTGGTTCTTTACAAAGACATTCCTCGCTACGCATCCTCACTCATCTCTGGTGGAAACGCAGCCTTAGTCATACTTTTAGTCTTTTCGTCCGACATCTACAAAAAGAGCAGGGTTGGTCTAATTAAAAATAAATATGTGAGACATCTCACACACGGCCATCTGACCCCAAACTAGGCAGAGCCTGTACTGTGGGTGTCAGACAGCTGATATACATACATAATATATAAATATACAACATCCAGACACAAGGCAAACACAAGTGCTCATCACACGAATGTTTGCCCTGGGCGGGATTCGAACCCGCGACCTTGTGCTTTGAAGGCAGAAGTACTACCAACTAGGCTACGAGGCCGTAATTTAAAGTTGACGTGAAATTATTACCTATAAAAGGGATCTTCCGGCTTGACCCTGGCTCCAACGGCCGGTAGCCCATCTTCATCGATGTACTGGGCCAGGTCAGGTTTGGTGTTGTCCCTACAGAAGTATGAGGAGGAATGTTTGAGCTCAATGAAGTTGGCCTTGTAGACCGTGCCGGCGGCGAAGCCTCGCTCGTATGACGACTTGTTTATTATCATCGCGTCTTCCATGTCGTAGCCCTGGCGATGGTAACAATTACAAATTTATTATTAGAGTATAGGTCATTTACTACATAGTATAAAACAAAGTCGCTTTCTCTGTCCCTATGTCCCTATATCCCTATGTATGCTTAAATCTTTAAAACTACGCAACGGAATTTGATGCGGTTTTTTTAATAGATAGAGTGTTCAAGAGGAAGGTTTATATGTATAGTACATGCATAATATACTTAAGGATAACCCACAATAACCATTTTGTCGTGCGGAGCCGGGGCGGGTCGCTAATAATACATAAATCCATTTAGCGTGATGACTTGGGACTAGTGATGTACCGTTCTCGGCTATATTCCAACAAAATTCAAAAAATTCAAAATCCAAAGTTTTTATTCGAAGTAAGATTTTTACAAATCACTTTTCGACGTTGAGGCGAGTTCTCAATTTGGCTGTCTTCTGTTGACTCGCCGGCAGAAATTCCACAGGCGCAATTTCAAAATATTTAACAAAAATTTTAATTGTTATTTTATACAATTTTATTAATTTTATACAAAATAATTAACATAAAGAGTGCAAACGAAATATACAATTAAAGGAAGGCAACCAGTCAAAGTAGAACCACTTACCACACTAAGAATGCTACTTTCCGTTTGAGGCAACTAGGACGAGTCAGTGAGATCTGTAGGGTCGGTCGGGTCGTTAGGTACCTAACCGGAAAACACAACCACATCTAGACAGCTTGAACAGCAAATTTATTTGGGAATTTTCCAGAAATGGCGGGAATATTCCCGGGAACAGCACATCTATACTTGGGACTATTGGACAACGATGTCTAAACTAATAATTAGAACCTTAGTATCTCACGTTACTGTCGTATTTTCATTGCGGTGTTGGGACATGACGGCCGATATAACTTGATTTCTGCATTGAAAATTCAACCTTACCGTGTAAGAAATAACGGCGACAATAGCGTTAGTCCCCATCGGATAATCGTCCAGTCCAATGTTGTCATAGTGCGTGGGTCGGAAGAGCGGCGTGGCGGGCGTCTGTAGCCGGTATAACTTGGAAATTCAACCTTACCGTGTAAGAAATAACGGCGACAATAGCGTTAGTCCCCATCGGATAATCGTCCAGTCCAATGTTGTCATAGTGCGTGGGTCGGAAGAGCGGCGTGGCGGGCGTCTGTAGCCGGTATAACTTGGAAATTCAACCTTACCGTGTAAGAAATAACGGCGACAATAGCGTTAGTCCCCATCGGATAATCGTCCAGTCCAATGTTGTCATAGTGCGTGGGTCGGAAGAGCGGCGTGGCGGGCGTCTGTAGCCGGTATAACTTGGAAATTCAACCTTACCGTGTAAGAAATAACGGCGACAATAGCGTTAGTCCCCATCGGATAATCGTCCAGTCCAATGTTGTCATAGTGCGTGGGTCGGAAGAGCGGCGTGGCGGGCGTCTGTAGCCGGTATAACTTGGAAATTCAACCTTACCGTGTAAGAAATAACGGCGACAATAGCGTTAGTCCCCATCGGATAATCGTCCAGTCCAATGTTGTCATAGTGCGTGGGTCGGAAGAGCGGCGTGGCGGGCGTCTGTAGCCGGTATAACTTGGAAATTCAACCTTACCGTGTAAGAAATAACGGCGACAATAGCGTTAGTCCCCATCGGATAATCGTCCAGTCCAATGTTGTCATAGTGCGTGGGTCGGAAGAGCGGCGTGGCGGGCGTCTGTAGCCGGTACAGTTTGGTCTCGGCGTTGGTGCGCCACGTGTGGATCGGCGTACCCATCGTCTGTTTGCCCATCTGACACTGGTACATGTTACTGGAACGAACATTGGAAACATTTATTACCCTTCAGGTAACAACGCCCGTAACGACCGGGCGCGGTCATAACCAAAATCAGAATTGATAATCAGAGACGGAGCCCCTCAGGCGTCGTCTCCTTCACAATGTTTTTCAATATCAACGCGCTAGGCCGTGGTCCGAGGCTCCCTTGAGCCGCCCCTAGACGCGTTAGTATATGACTTTTTTTGGGGTAGAGTCTTCCGCTCCCCCGCAAGTCCGGTGAAGCTTGATCCGTCGTACTTTTTCGACTCAAGCATAGGTCAATTAAAACAAAAGAAACCATTTACATCTTTTTTATTTATTGATATAATATATTCATTTCTATTATCATAAAGAGGAAAGATTTGTATTTTTGTGTGTATGTTTGTAACAAATAAACTCCAAAACTACAGAACCGATTTCAAAAATTTTTTCATCATTAGAAAGCTACAATCACCCCGAGCTCAAAAATTGCATCGGAATAATTTTGAAAGGACATCTTACTATCTGTTGACTGTCCTTGTGAATATTAATGTTAATGACTTTCACATGGGAACGGAATATGATATCAAACTTGAAAAAAAATGTACCAATAAGACCACCTTTTTTCAACCAATAGGAATCGACTTCAGGATGTCAATAGACGAACTTCGTTTCGCTATGATAAAAATCAGAGAAGTGGGAATATACGAAGCGCGGCTTTTGAAACTTCTTTGATAAAAATAAAACAAAAAATAGCATACATAACACAGATAAATAAATAGTTACTAACGTAACAGATACATCACTCCATACAAAAGCGAAAATACTTACTCTTTAATAGCTTACAAAATATTAATAATAATACTTTCTGCTCAGAACTAAGTGTTAGTGATTTCATAGTTTTGGCGAGAATCGTGCGGTTCAAGCGCTAAGGCGGGCGTTCGGCGCCGCTCTGTCCGTTGTACCACAAAATAAAAAGTTTCCAGAAAGTCCACTCCTGCCGTCCTTGAAATTAACTACCTGAACGTGTATCGTCCTTTTTGTGTTGTGTTTAAACAGCCAAATACACTACAACAGTAATAAGAACACATCCATTTTTTTAGCATATCAAACATCAATACTTTGTTAATAATCGCGAGAGCGACGACTGCACGTGGTCCGAGCGTGGTCCGAACGGACTGTAAATGCAATGATCAATGTGTGCGTAAAAATATGGCGCTTAGTTACGAGTGGGACATCTGTCTAGACACGCCGCGCGCCGCCGCTATACGTAATTTGTGGTTGTACGAACGTACGCGAGTGAGTGACGGAGGCCTGACAATAACAACCTCAGCTTGACGGGAAAGGTGAAGAGAATAAAAATAACAAAAGTAGTGCTATCTACCGCGGCGACTGGTTGCAGTCCGGCATTGGCACCAGCTGAGCCAAGTTGCTCATGAACGCTGATTTCGACAACTCCAAATGGGTCGTTTTACCTGCAACAAAACATTAATTTATTAAACCTTTACGAAGCAGTGTCCTCTATATTGCCATCTTAATTTTGGTCAACACATGATCCAAGAAAACAAGGTCTTACAATTAGACCACGAGACTGACACAAGCCTGTAACAAGGTGCATTGCGTGCTACCTCGTTCCCACTTTGTTTTCTACTTCATTTCTCATCTCATTTACCATTTTCATCTAAATTCAAATATATTTAATTTTGGAATTCATTCAAAATCATCCGTCAATCATCCATTTTTTATTGACGTGACAACGTCTTATAAATTGGTTTGCCGGGTGACACTTCAAGAAACTGCGTTACGCTCCGCTCACGTTATGCGCTCACAATGAGAGCGAGTGAGAGGCACGCGTCCCTAAGAGCGAGAGAGACAGACATAAAAAGTGAAAGGCACGCGTCCTCAAAGTCGTTGTCACGTAAAACTTTCGCCCGTATACCGACTTTACAGGCAACCAATTTTTTATTCATTCCATCTTCAACTTTTACCCTAGTAGCATCTGTGTTTTTTTACCCTTTTCAAATGTGTTTGTGTTCATGTTAATATTTATCTCAATATACTTTCTAAAAGTTTAAAAGTCTTTATTACTTATCTCTGTGGTAAACTAAGTTCGTGTGTGTGTGTGTTGACCACACTTCTACCTATTCATCATCTTAAACGTAGTTGCCCCGCAGGCTCGTTCAAGAGCTAGACGAGCCGCGGGTGTAACACTGGCGCCCAACGTGGGGCAATACGTCATTTTGCGCTGTTCATCCTTGTCTATTACACGCATTTGACAAAGATGAAGAGGCACAATGACGTAGAAATGACGTGGGCTTGTGTCAGTTACGTGGTCTAATTGTTAGACCTTGTTTTCTTGGACCTTGCCTCAACATAAAGTCAAAAACGAATGGATTTTGTAAAGTTGTTTTGCGTTATAAAGGGTTAAAGCGTGACCAAAGAAATAAAAGACCTGTTCAGGGGGCGCCACGTGTATATTTTTATGTTTATTGTAACAATTTCCATTATAAAATTAGTTTTATCGAAATTCCGCAATATGGCGAGGTTTTTTATTTCTCTAATCGGGGTTTAAAAATAGGAAAGCAATATTAAAAAATTAAAATTTAAAAGTATTTTATTTATCATAGGCTCTCCCTAGAACACTTAATGACGTCATCTGAAGTTAATAAGCTTTGCTCAAACCAAGACCTGCTGTGGTACAAGTCTAAGCAATGAAAAAGAGATCAAACGATCTAAAAGAGGCGATGCGATATCAGTTTGAACCTTGCACACTACCACAGGTCGGTCACTCCATACGGCAAACGCGTTTTGACAACCTACTTCTTTTTGAATAACAACTGAATATCAACTACAAGTCAAACACTGACACGCTATGTAAAACACCATCGAACACCACCGGCGGAGTCCCGCGGCGCCTGCGGGGTGCGATGCGTGGGGGTTATCGGGCGGAGAACTCATTTTAGCGCGGGGGTGAGTGTCCTTTCTGTACGGGTTAGTATGACACTACTAAGCGCCCAATAATACTTGCCCTTGTATATTTCCTTCTGCGTGACGGCGATGTCTAGGTACAGCTGTTCCATGGAGCCGATGAGTTCTAGCTGGCCGGCGCTCAGGTTAATCACTGGCCGCATCATGCGCGCCTCGCACGTGAATAGGAACACGCCCGCGTATTGCGCGCTTATCTGCAAAAACACAATTTATCATATCAATAACTACCACTCGGGAACAGGGATTGAAACCGGTTTTGAAATCCCTGTTAATATCGTTCGAAAAACAGATATAATTCCGTTCCCCAATTAACCGCTAATAGATAGAACTTAATGAAACAAACCAAAAATATTCTGGTTACCCGGTTTTTGATAAAGAACCATACCCGCAAAACCAATATCAGTTTCAATCGGTTTTGTAATTATTAAAGTAATTGTTTTTGCGGCAGGCGAAGGCCAGGGCTGCCGGCTGCTTTGCATATTATGTTCCCCCAGGACTAAACCTACCCTTAGTGATCTTAGTTAAAGCTATAGTCGGATAGGGTTTGAACTAGCGTGATCCCTGCTTGGGAAGACGTGCTGGATTTCATCAAGGAGAGGCATAAAGACGGTGCCTTCAAGGACTCGCCAGGATCCGGTAGTGGAGCCACTAGAGTCGCGCCACCACGTCAACTTCAAGTGTTTCGTGGTGCGGGTCCCGACTGCCCACCTGGGCGTCTTCGCCTCGCCGCAGTTTTGGCCGAAGGGGGTCGTGTTTCGTCGCTTCAGGGGGAACCTGCCGCGGAAGGACACGATACCCTGGGCTTGCGTGTAAAGTGCTGTGTATTTCTTAGTTTTATTGTTTAGATATGTATAAAATATGTATGATAGTCTGTAAGGTATTTATGATACGGGCCTCTGTTTACATATTTAACATGTATATGTAAATATTGCCTGAAATAAATGAATTTACTATTATTATTATCTATTAAACTCTCTACGCACATGCTTCGCACTAAGCGGTTAGTCGCAAGGCTGTCAGGTGCAATCAAAAATTAATTTATGTATGAAAAACTAGTACACTACACACTACATAATTCCGAATAATTTTTTTACGAATTTGAAAATGTCGATTATTAAAATTCCGAATTTGTTCTGAATGATTCACAATTACGAATTTAAACCCTTCGCCACACACAACCCAGAAGACTAAGGACAGTAAGTTATCTCCATGGTTTGAATGTTAGCGCGCCGTATCTAGGCACACGCTTGCATTGAGCCCATACTGCCGCCCCTCCCCCCTTATTCCCCCTTATCGTATGCTAGTGTGTGCGTGACAGCGCGTACCTACACGGCGCGCGGCGCGGACGCACACATTCAAACCGACAGCGGCACGTTTGTATGAAGATAACTTACTGGTTATACTGTGCCCAAACCCCCAGTAATCCAGCAATAATGGCAGCAGCTATGGCTGACCCATACGGCAAACCCGTGAACGTGGTGATGCTTGGGGGGACTGGTCTGCTATAGTCGATTGCCGGTTGTTTTATTGGTTATATAGTTTATTTTTTCTACTTTGACTGGTTGCCTTCCTCTAATTGCATATCTTCGTTTGCAATCTTTGTTATTTATTAATCAAATTGTATAAAATAATAATTTTGTAAAATATTTTGAAAAGATGCATCGCCTGTGGAGTTTCTTCCGGCGAGTTCTTCTCCACAGAAGACAGCCAAATTGTGAACTCGCCTCGACGTCGAAGTGATTTGTAAAATCTTACTTCGAATAAAACATATTTCATTTCATTTCATAACTAACCTGTTTCTTGGGCACGACGACGATTTCAGTAGTGATGGGCACTTCTTCTCCTTTGACCTTGAGCGTCCTGAGGTAGGCGGCAGACTTGTGCACCGTGTCTTCGGCCCAGTAGCCCACCAGCCGCCCGTCGATGAACACCGGATACTTGTATACGTCGCGGGATAGCGGCACGCTCATTACTGACGATATCGACTCCATACCTGGAAGGTTATACGATACGTTATCTTCTTATCTTAATTAGCCATACGTTTCCCACTGCTGGGCAAAGGCCTCTCTCCGCTCCGATACGTTATATTAAAAAAATAATTTTGTAAAATATTTTGAAAAGATGCAGCGCCTGTGGAGTTTCTTCCGGCGAGTTCTTCTCCACAGAAGACAGCCAAATTGTAAACTCGCCTCGACTTAATTAAGTGATGTAAATATTCTAAAGTTAAAAAATAAATACTTAGAACTTTGAATACAATAGAATACAGGAACTGGAATATCTTATCAAATCATTTTTAAACCCCGACGAAAAAGAGGCGTATTATAAGTTTAACGTGTGTCTGTGGCATCGTAGCTCCTAAACGGATGTTCCGATTTTGATCTAGTTTTTTTTTCGTTTGCAAGGTGTCACAATCGAGAGGTTTTTAGCTATAAACCAAGAAAATATCTTCAACTATTTGAAAATTATCAGCTCATTTCTAGTCGAAAGGATCAAGTAACGGTTTGTAGCGGGGGTTTTTAAATTTGCAGAAATCTATACTAAGTAATATTATTTGCAAATGTAGTGATGTTGTAATATCCAAAAGTAAAAAAATATATTCTTATTTTTCTTTGAATGTAAAATATTTTACTGGGTTTAATTTAGAGCGTATTCCGTAATATACCAGGGTTGGTGAGGTAGGTTACCTCGAAACCCATACGGTAAACAAAGAAAGCAACAATTTATGCGAGCCTTTATCGAAGCCTTGGATAACAGTTCATATGTCCCCTCCGAGAGGTTATTGAATGAATCAGGGTAACCCGCCGAAACGTCGAGCAAAATAAGGTATCGTAAGTAATACATACCTACCTTTTTAAAATTATCGCGCTAAGATCCGTAATCAATCGTAATAATGAATCAGGGTAAACGGGCATTAGTCTAACACTACGGGAGACAAAAGACGAAAGGGACGCATTTATGCGCAAGAGTAAGCGCGGTGTATTTGTATCTCTTTCTAACGCATAACTGCGTCCCTTTCGTGTTTTCTCTTTTGACTACCGTGAAATACCCCTCTTAGTGCCAGTTGGTTTCCTCACGAAGTTTCCCTTCATCCTAATAGCGCCAAAAAGCCTTGCTAAAATTAATTTAAAAATAGTTTGTTGTGTCAAAGTGTTTCAAGCACACAAAGTTGTTTATGTCCAACGTACCACATTTGTCAAGTACGAGCGGCAGATTTTCCAAAATCTTCGGATCCACTGGCTGTGTGACCTGCCAATTGAAATAAATAAATGTTAAACGAGGCTTAAATATATATGTAAAGCCTGACCAAAGAAATAAAAAACCTGCTCTGGGGGTCACGTGTATATTCTTATGTTTATGGCAGCAATTTCCATTATAAAATTAGTTCCATTGAAATTCCGCAATATGGCGAGGTTTTTTATTTCTTTCGTCAGGCTTTTGATGTTAAACATCTATAGGCAAGGGGTAAAACTGTAAGTAAGTAAGCTGGCGTCTCTCGGCACGCTATATTTACTAAAAAAAAACTATTCTTTAAGTACCACTAATAAAGCGTATATTCGTATGATACATCTTGTACTACGCCACCTGTAAAACTACTTGAAGCAATCACAAACTAACTTTAATTTCGATGTTTCACATCAGCCAGGCGTCCCGTGACGGCTCACCGTTTCTCTAAGTGGGTAGCAGTGTGGGCTGTCTGACCTGTGTAGACATGGTGAGGTAAGCCCACAAGTGGGCAGCAGTGTGGGCATGGAGAAGAATGCCCACTAATGGGCAGCGCGTGGGCTGTCTGACGAGTGTAGGAATGGGAAGTAAGCCCACGGGTAGCAATGTGGGTCGTCTGACCTGTGTAGGCATGGTGAAGTATACCCACTCACTAATAGGCAGCAGTGTGGGCCGTCTGACGAGTGTAATCGTGGTGGGTATAATTGTATTGTATTGTATTGTAAGCCCCCTAGTGGGCAGCAGTGTGGGCTGTCTGACGAGCGTAGGCATGGTGAGGTAATCCCCCTAGTGGGCACTGCGTGGGCATTCCTACCTGTGCGGGCATGGTGAGGTGGTTTAACAAGCCGCAGGGTGTGGGCATGGTGAAGTATACTGTGGCATCGGTTATGCCGTCTCTTTTACTTTTGATACTGGCCGCATGTTTGTTCGAAATTTAAATCATTTTAGAATTGATTGATTTTGATAGTTTCAGTCAGTTTTTATCTGATACTTTCCGGGAGCTGTTATAAAACGCTCCAGGAATTTGCTTTCGGGTTCTGTTTATCTTTTTATATTATTAACGTGATGTGCTTTAGTATTTATGTGAAATAAACAGTTTACCGTATTTGTGTGTTTTACCTTCAGTGTAGGTCGCACATATTACAATACCCACTAGTGGGCACCTTGTGGGCAGTCCTACCTGTGCGGGCATGGTGAGGTGGTTCAAGAGGCCGCAGGGCGCCCCGTCGGGGGTGTGCACGGGGCACACGAAGCCCCACGCGTCCGGCAGCAGCTGGCGGGCCTCCGTGGTGCGCCCCCTAGTGGGCACCTTGTGGGCAGTCCTACCTGTGCGGGCATGGTGAGGTGGTTCAAGAGGCCGCAGGGCGCCCCGTCGGGGGTGTGCACGGGGCACACGAAGCCCCACGCGTCCGGCAGCAGCTGGCGGGCCTCCGTGGTGCGCCCCCTAGCACCTTGTGGGCAGTCCTACCTGTGCGGGCATGGTGAGGTGGTTCAAGAGGCCGCAGGGCGCCCCGTCGGGGGTGTGCACGGGGCACACGAAGCCCCACGCGTCCGGCAGCAGCTGGCGGGCCTCCGTGGTGCGCCCCCTAGCACCTTGTGGGCAGTCCTACCTGTGCGGGCATGGTGAGGTGGTTCAAGAGGCCGCAGGGCGCCCCGTCGGGGGTGTGCACGGGGCACACGAAGCCCCACGCGTCCGGCAGCAGCTGGCGGGCCTCCGTGGTGCGCCCCCTAGCACCTTGTGGGCAGTCCTACCTGTGCGGGCATGGTGAGGTGGTTCAAGAGGCCGCAGGGCGCCCCGTCGGGGGTGTGCACGGGGCACACGAAGCCCCACGCGTCCGGCAGCAGCTGGCGGGCCTCCGTGGTGCGCCCCCTAGCACCTTGTGGGCAGTCCTACCTGTGCGGGCATGGTGAGGTGGTTCAAGAGGCCGCAGGGCGCCCCGTCGGGGGTGTGCACGGGGCACACGAAGCCCCACGCGTCCGGCAGCAGCTGGCGGGCCTCCGTGGTGCGCCCCCTAGTGGGCACTGCGTGGGCAGTCCTACCTGTGCGGGCATGGTGAGGTGGTTCAAGAGGCCGCAGGGCGCCCCGTCGGGGGTGTGCACGGGGCACACGAAGCCCCACGCGTCCGGCAGCAGCTGGCGGGCCTCCGTGGTGCGCCCCCTAGTGGGCACTGCGTGGGCAGTCCTACCTGTGCGGGCATGGTGAGGTGGTTCAAGAGGCCGCAGGGCGCCCCGTCGGGGGTGTGCACGGGGCACACGAAGCCCCACGCGTCCGGCAGCAGCTGGCGGGCCTCCGTGGTGCGCCCCCTAGTGGGCACTGCGTGGGCAGTCCTACCTGTGCGGGCATGGTGAGGTGGTTCAAGAGGCCGCAGGGCGCCCCGTCGGGGGTGTGCACGGGGCACACGAAGCCCCACGCGTCCGGCAGCAGCTGGCGGGCCTCCGTGGTGCGCCCCCTAGCACCTTGTGGGCAGTCCTACCTGTGCGGGCATGGTGAGGTGGTTCAAGAGGCCGCAGGGCGCCCCTTCGGGGGTGTACACGGGGCACACGAAGCCCCACGCGTCCGGCAGCAGCTGGCGGGCCTCCGTGGTGCGCCCCCTAGCACCTTGTGGGCAGTCCTACCTGTGCGGGCATGGTGAGGTGGTTCAAGAGGCCGCAGGGCGCCCCGTCGGGGGTGTGCACGGGGCACACGAAGCCCCACGCGTCCGGCAGCAGCTGGCGGGCCTCCGTGGTGCGCCCCCTAGCACCTTGTGGGCAGTCCTACCTGTGCGGGCATGGTGAGGTGGTTCAAGAGGCCGCAGGGCGCCCCGTCGGGGGTGTGCACGGGGCACACGAAGCCCCACGCGTCCGGCAGCAGCTGGCGGGCCTCCGTGGTGCGCCCCCTAGCACCTTGTGGGCAGTCCTACCTGTGCGGGCATGGTGAGGTGGTTCAAGAGGCCGCAGGGCGCCCCGTCGGGGGTGTACACGGGGCACACGAAGCCCCACGCGTCCGGCAGCAGCTGGCGGGCCTCCGTGGTGCGCCCCCTAGCACCTTGTGGGCAGTCCTACCTGTGCGGGCATGGTGAGGTGGTTCAAGAGGCCGCAGGGCGCCCCGTCGGGGGTGTGCACGGGGCACACGAAGCCCCACGCGTCCGGCAGCAGCTGGCGGGCCTCCGTGGTGCGCCCCCTAGCACCTTGTGGGCAGTCCTACCTGTGCGGGCATGGTGAGGTGGTTCAAGAGGCCGCAGGGCGCCCCGTCGGGGGTGTACACGGGGCACACGAAGCCCCACGCGTCCGGCAGCAGCTGGCGGGCCTCCGTGGTGCGCCCCCTAGCACCTTGTGGGCAGTCCTACCTGTGCGGGCATGGTGAGGTGGTTCAAGAGGCCGCAGGGCGCCCCGTCGGGGGTGTGCACGGGGCACACGAAGCCCCACGCGTCCGGCAGCAGCTGGCGGGCCTCCGTGGTGCGCATCTCCATGAAGAACGAGCCGCGGTGGATCGCCCTGGGGAAACGGAAAACATTTTCAAACAACAAAAAAGTGTGTTAAGTTGAGAATAAAAGTGTTCTTCACACTTCTATCTATCTATCTTAAATAAACTTACTCACAAATTCTAAACGCAACTTCGATGAAGGCCCTTCTCATCCCAATCCTATGGCACTGGGCGGTCACTCCATACAGAAAACGCATTTTGACAACCTACTAACAACTGAATATCCGCTACAAGTCAATGGCGCTAGGCGCTATGTAAAACACCCCCGAACACCACCGGCGGAGTCCCGCGGCGCCTGCGGGGTGCGGGGCGTGGGGCGCTATATCGGGCGGGGAACTCATGCCGGCGCGGGGGGGAGGGTTCTTTCTGTACGGGTTAGTACTATTATTTTCTTCTGTGCCTATGGTGAAATGTACGGGCTATTTCCCGCACCCTACCAAGCGGTTTTGCCGACGTCCTATATATCCTTTCCGAAGCAGACGACGAAATCACAGATGCAGTAAAAGCAGCCCCGAATACCCTTCAGGTAACAATGCCCGTACCCGCCGGCGGGGGCGCGGCCACAATCAACTCACTTGAAGTGGCTCATGTATCTCATCCGGTTGATGTTCTCGGCGACTATAGTGAGCCCCTTGTACTGTGCCAGGGTCACATTGTTCGAAGGCGCGTTGCCTGTGGCGAGGAATGTTTCCATCCGCTGCTCGAGACTGCCCGCCATCTTCATTATTTGCTGGAGGTCTTTCTGTTGGCGAAAACGTATTGGGATTATTTTTCACGTTTTATTGGGACTATTCTACTAAAGTCTGACCAAAGAAATAAGAAGCCTGCTCTGGGGGCGCCACGTGTATATTTTTCTGACTATGGCAACAATTTGCCTTATAAAATTAGTTCCATTGAAATTCTGCAAAATGGCGAGGTTAAGTCCGGTGAAGCTTGATTGGTCGTACTTTTTCGACACAAGCATAGGTCAATTAAAAAAAAGGAAAAAAAAGACGAGGTTTTTTATTTCCCTGGTCGGGCTTTAATATTATAAACGCGAAAGTTCGTGAGTATAGATGAATATTTGTTACTCTATCACGCAAATCTACTGATTGGATTTTAATGAAACTTTAAAATAATATAGCTTATACATCAGAAAAACACATAGGCAATTTTTTAACGCGGGAAAATACTTCTTTCCCACGGGAAAATCAAAAAGCTAGTGTATAAATAAACTAGCTTTCCGCCGCCGCCAAATGCAGGTGTCAATGACCTTTTGTCCGGATTAATATGAAACAAACCACCATCATCATTTCAGCCTGTAGACGTCCACTGCTGGACAAAGGCCTCCCCCAAAGATCTCCACGACGATCGGTCCTGCGCTGCCCGCCTCCAGTGGCTTCCCGCAAAACAAACCATACCAAATTACAAATGAGAATTGAATAGTCTTGGAAGGACTTACCGGTGTAATGGAAATGGATTTGCTGGTCCTAGCTCGCTTGATGACAGTTGCCTTGATGACGTATAGAAGCATTTGCAGGCGCTCCTTTAACACCTGCAGGTACAAGTGTCCGCCCAGCTGCAACTCCTGGACCATCACAGCGTCAGCGCCTTCCACCTGGAATTTTTCTTCCACGGTATCATCATCATTATCGTTTAGGTGCAAAATATCCAGCGGGTGCAAAATGGCCAGACATTTTGGCGTTACATTATTTTTAATAACTTTCAAGAAAAGAAAGAGGTCAATGAACTTTTGTCCGGGTTTATATGAAACAGACTACAGACCATACAAGTAGTGTGATCTACTTTGAATTCAATATTAATAACAAAATTGTGACGTTCCACGTGCAAAGGTACCATATAGCGGGTTTGGTATAAATATAATCTTTTTGGATTTGAATAGCTTATTAATTGCTGATTACAAGAATCTGCGTAACTCAATACCGACCATAAGGTACCTTTGCACGTGGAACGTCACAATTAATCTTTACGTTAACGACTGTCAGTTGAAAATACCTTAGCCTTATTCTGCACAACATCGTACAACTTCTGCGCCATGAAGACGAGTCCGTTCAATTTATCAGTATGTTTGGGCAGGTGTATCATGACGCATCTGTCGAGCAGGAAGTCGCAGGCCTGTTCGTCGGTGATCCAGGGGGGTAGCTCGTACAAGCGGCCTCGGAACATGCGGCCGAGGTACGAGCGACACTCCTCCGACGTATGCAGACCTTCTTGGTGAAGCTCACGAAGCATGTTTTGGACGCAGCTGGTGGGTTTGAAAGTTCTTTTAACCTTTTAACCGCCAAGCATATTTTCTAAGAACTTGCTCCCACCGCCAGCCATAGAAACAAAATCTATATCAATCAGTCAAAACATAAGTCTTATTTATGAGACGGTGGCGTTGTGAGCTCGATTTGGTAAGTCTTATATTTCAGACCATGGCGGTTAAAAGGTTAAGGGTATACCATGGTCCAAGAAAACAAGGTCTTACAATTAGACCACGTGACTGACACGAGCCTACGTCATTTTGCCTATTCATCCTTGTCGAATGCGTGTAACAGACAAGGATGAAGAATTGTAAGACCTTGTTTTCTTAGACCATTGGGTATACCATCAAAAAAGAAAGAAAATGAAAATGCATTTATTAACAAGTCCTTAATTAACATTGTGAGTTTTAATGATATTCAAACTAGGCAATGCCTGTATCGTGGCTATCATGACCATAATTATTATCTTAATACTACGACACAAATACTATCACGCATGCAAAAAAAAAAGTAAAAAAAAAAGAAATTTAATCAATTAAAAGTTAATTTAAAATTATGTTAAAAATTGTAAAATGATCTAATGGATGACCTGTGGATTTAAGTGTGTAATATTATGTTAGTAAGTATCTGTATGTATTAATTGTGTGTAGTAAGTATCGGTATGCTTAGTCGGTATGTAACAATTCATTTATAAAGGAAAAAATGTTTAATTGAGTAGTTATTTTATCTCACGAGTGCAGTCGAGCCTTACTTGTAGTTGTGTGCGTATAGACACGCGCTCTTGTGTGCGTACTACTAAACTGAGCGCTACGCACACAAACACAATGTGCACACACAAGACACACACAAGTATGGCTCGCCCGCACTCGTGTTATAAAACATCTGTAATTAATTGGTTCCATTAAACGGCGTACTACTAACTAGACACGGGGCCGTGCCAGGCTAAGATTACTTTATCTTTTTCATAAACCAAAGCAACTATAAAAAATGCATTGGTTTTCGACTTTACGTTGAGGTACTAAGGTAAAAATTAAGCGTTTAGGTGCAGAATATCCAAGTTGCAAAATGTCCAGCGGGTGCAAAATGTCTAGGTCGCAAAAGGTCCACGTTGCAAAAGGTGCAGCTTGTAAAATGGTAATTATAAGACCTGCATCTTGGACATTCTGCACCTAAACGAAATTAACGTGGCAATATGGCCAATGCCTTGTAAATGTTTAAAAACTGACTCACTTGACATAGTACAGATCGTTTTTCTTGCCGTTGAGCAGCACTCTGTACAGATAGTGGTCGGGCCAGTCGGCGAGGCACTTGAGTATCAGCAGCAGCGGTGCGTAGTACATCACTTTACGGTGCGAGAACATCAGCTTGCACGTGCCGTTTTGCAGGAAATGGAGCACGTTGTTCTGTATACAAATAATAAGAAGAAAATCCATACCAATATTGTAAAGAGAAAATATTATAATCGAAGGGTCTAGGTTAAACTGGTGTCATTAAGTGTTCCAAAAAACCTTTAACAAATAATAAAACTGTATAGGTCGAATATCTATATTATAGGTTCAGCTAAAATCGTAGTTTAAATAAGACTCTGATTTTTTACATTATCATGAATAACTCTATAATAGTATGGTTAACAAAGGTCATGACTAAAAAAGGAAGATCAAAAATTAAATTATCAAAAAACAAATTTTATTTATATAATTATACACACAGTGTTTTAGGTCCTACCAGTATCCCACATAAAATAACGAGTAAATCCCTCACGGGGGGCTACTTCTGTTAGCTTAGCCTGCTAGACCCTTTGAATTTGATTTGATTGATTGCTTGCTTGTTTGCATTAATTAGGCTCCGAAACTACTGAACCAATGAAACTTGGTACAATAGACCTTGGGGAAGGACATAGGCTACCTTTGATCGCGGGTAAATCCCTCGATCCCACGGGAAAGACGAATTGAAAGAATTGAATGACTGTTGGCACGGGGCGGGAAGCTAGTGTGTTTAACAAGCCATGCTAACATCGTCGTCGTCGGGTGTGCAACCGGGACAACATTTGTCAAGCCACGTGGGACACATTGCTTTACAACAAGCTTCTATTAAACAACACATCAATTTTACCAACTCAAAAACATATCTTAAGAATTTTACGTAAATTTTGTCAACACTGATTTGACAGTTTGTGTCTGTGTGACAGATTTATGTCTTTTTGAGCCATAGAGTCTCTCTCTCTCTATGCTAATATTATAAAGAGGAAAGATTTGATTGATTGTTTGTTTGTTTATTTGCATTGAATAGGCTCCGAAACTACTACTACCGATTCCAAAAATTCTTTCACTGTTGGGAAGCTAGACTATCCCCAGGTAACATAGGCTATATTTATTTAAAAAAATGGACCCCTACTGAAACTCCAATAATGTAACCCAAGGTGTAAAAAAATACCTAAAATATTCCTAATAATTGTATAGGCTCGGAAACTACTGAACAGATATTGATAAAACTTGGTAGAAAGATAGGTAGGATAGACTAACTTTTACCGCGGGAAAATTCCTCTTTCCCACGGGAAAAACTGTTAACGCGGGCGGAGCTGCGGCAGGAAGCTAATTTTTAATAAAATTATATTACTACCCTTTAAAAGATTAGTATCCCCCCATTACTAAAAAAAAAGCTTTCCTACAGTTGTTGTTGTTACACGCTCATCAAGAACTTCGGTGATCTAATCACCTCAGAAGCCAACAGCTTTACCAATTAAAAGGCAAACATGCTGTGTTGGAATTCAAGGGGAGAAGAATTATTATTCCAATGCTTTGGTTATGTTATAGTACAGTTATTTTATCTCACACTAGCTTCCCGCCGCGGCTCCGCACGCGTTAATAGTTTTTCCCGTGGGAATGAGGAATTTTCCCGCGGTAAAAGTTAGCCTATGTTCTTCCGCAAGGTCTATTCTATCTTTATGCCAACTTCGCCCGCTTTAACAATTGTTCCCGTGGGAATGAAAAAAATTCCCGCGGTCAATTGTAGCCTATGTTCTTTCCTAAGGTCTATTCTAACTTTGTGCCAAGTTTCACTAAAATCGGTTCAGTACTTTCGGAGCATTTTCAATAGGCTATTTGACAATGCGAAAAATAAAGTGTTAATTACTGTAATCAGTATGTAATGTAAGTTTAAAAATGGATATTTACTATGGGAAGTTGAAAATAATAATTAATTTATGTAAAAATCCGTAAATAAAAATGTATTTTTTTTGGCGTTTGTCACGTGACTCAAAACGCTCCTGTTTGGTCGGGTATAGGACATATGTCACTAGCCAGTAAACATCGTTTTCTACTTAAGCAACTTGTATTAGTAGTACTGGCTAGTGACGTCACCGATGCCATTGCGACGCCATATTGTCAAAGTAGCGTTTTGGCGCGCTACTTAAATATTGAATTTTTATTTTGATATTTTTTTTAAGGAAATATGTACCAGAATTAAAAAATACAACTATTACTGGGATCCACAAACTCTACTGAATAATAAAAAATATATTTTAAAAACCAGTCAAATAGCCTATTATTAGGAATATTTTACGTATTTTTTTCACACCTTGGGTTACATTATTGAAGTTTTAGTAAGGATCCCTAATTTTTTTGAAAATAAAATATAGCCTATGTTACTCAGGGTGAATGTAGCTTCCCAACAGTGAAAGAATTTTTGAAATCGGTTCATTAGTTTCGGAGCCTATTCGATGCAAACAAACAAACAAAAAAACAAACAATCAAACCTTTCCTCTTTATAATATTATTATTAGTATAGATCTCACATGTGCAGTCTAGCCTTACTTGTAGTTGTGTGCGTATAGACACGCGCTCTTGTGTGCGTACTACTAAACTGAGCGCTACGCACACAAACACAATGTGTACACACAAGACACACACAAGTATTGCTCGCCCGCACTCGAGCGATAAAACATCTGTAGGAACGAAGTCTTACATTTTTGTAAAAACCACAAAGGTGACTGAAGTGGCATGCGGTTTTCGACTGGGAGATGAGAACTTGAAACGATTCATATTAGTATTTTTAACTCTGCAAAAACATTAGTCTGACCCTTTTGACCATTACTAATTCCTAACGTCCTTGGCAGCTGGTGTTCTAATAGTCGTCTGAATTGTGACAACACCCCACCCAAGAGCAACACATTACACAACAGGATTCTATAATACAACACATTGATTTCACGAATTAAAAAACATATCCAAAAAAATCTGGTGTTTTTCTTGCGGTAATTTTGTCAACACAGAGTTGTCAAGTTACAGACAGTATAAAGATGTCTCAGTGACATAGAAATTCAGTCTTTACCAGGGAGGTGGGAAAAAAACCGCGCTAGTCTTTACTAAACAGTGAACAGGTTTTACTTATTAAAATTCTCTTGAGTTTAACAATATACTGGTGTCTTGTAACATTATAATTTCTTTGGCATTAACATTCTAGGTACTCCAAAGAAAAATTTATGTAAGTACCTATAATATAATCAAGATAAATCGTTAGGATACAATCTTGTGATTTACGCGTGAAAAGTGGCGAGATGCTAGCCTCTTTGTCCGTGAATTCTCTGTAGATTTAACCTACAATGAATAAATTAATTCGACTTTGAATTAAGCTTTTTTTACAAGGTATTACTCAAGGAGTGTGTGTGTGTGTGTGTGTGTGTGTGTGTGTGTGTGTGTGTGTGTGCAATTTTATCTGTGTCGTCTTTATTTTAGTCTGCATTTAAGCAGAGATCAGCAGTTTTACTACGCGCGAGAAGCTATCAAACGCGACATAGTGACATTAGAACCATAGAAAATCAGTCATTATGTCGCGTTTGAGAGCTTCTCAAACGCGACATAATGACTCTCTATACAAACTCGGATTATCTCATTCAACACCCAATCGTAGGTACTGAACAAGTAAGAACCAGAAGTGAGCCGATGGATACAGTTGTTAAAACATGTTTGCTGGCGGTATATTTATTAAATTTCTAATCGCTATTTAAATGCGGAATTGTTTTATGGCCTTTTATTTTGTTTGTTCGTGGACAGATTTATAAGGTAAATAAGTAAGTGAATAGGTACCTAACGAAAATATGTATGTTGTGCTGTTAGAATTTTAACGAATGAAAAAAAATTAAGTAGGTATCTTATGAAATCACAAATCGCTCGCTAAGCCTCTACAACGCTCACAAGGTTTACAAATGTAAATAGTTAAAAATACTAAAAAATACGCTTCCTGTCCGCCATCTTGGACGTCCGCTATATTGGATTTAAGTCACATGACTATTTTTTTTCGTATTCCTGACAGCAAAGCCTTTCATTTGATGCCCATATCATGGTGGTGGATTTCAAACAGCCAGTCCGCCATCTTGGGGGGGCCGCCATATTGGATTTGTAATGACGTTTCTTAGCTAGTCATGTATTGTTAGAACTCAGAGCGTGTGCAAAATTTCATCCTAATCGAAGACCGGGAAGTGGGTCAAATTAAGATTCCAAGATTTTCTTACATACCTAGTTACAAGTGAAGCTAATAAAAGTGTGTTAATCACTACACAGTATAAAACAAAGTCGCTTTCTCTGTCCCTATGTCCCTTTGTATGCTTAAATATTTAAAACTACGCAACGCATTTTGATGCGGTTTTTTTTAATAGATAGAGTGATTCAAGAGGAAGGTTTATATTATGTATAATACATGCATAATATACTTAAAGATAACCCACAATAACCATTTTCCCGTGCGGAGCCAGGGCGGGTCGCTACTTCGCTAGTAAAAAAATTAAATAAAAATAAAGTTAACTGAACAAACAATTTTCCAGTTAAATCTCTAAAGGGGTACATACAAGCTGCAATTCCAGCTATGCTAAAGTAAACAACTCACAGTGGCAGTTTGGTCCCTAGTGACACATCTGACGAGGATGCCGTAGTCTGAGAACAGGTTTCCTCTCATTTTCCAGCCAGATCTCTTGATGGCTACGGGATAATTCCGTCGCGTGACCAGCAGCATTCGGGCTAGGCGCTCGTGACCCTGATTTATTTACAAAAATAAATTAATAAAAACAGTTGCACACTGCACTTGGTTTAGGCCCGTAAGTGTAGTTTTTACCAGCTTTTTGATGAGCTCGAAGAAATTCACCGAAAGATAATAATAATAATATAATGTTTATTTGGAGGACATCACAACATTCAGCCAAAATCCCAAATATAACTACACTATACAATATAACGTATTATAAACGCGATAGCTGCCTGTCTATTTGTTACGCTTTCACAACAAAACCACTTAACAGATTTTGTGAAACTTGGTACAGAGAAAAAACAGGCTTTGGGGAAAGTTATAGGCTACCTTTTACTGCGGTAAAATTCCTTATTCCCACGGGAAAAACTGTTGTTACTTGTAACTGGCACAAAACATTTTTGTTGAAGTTTATGTGATAGTTATTTATTACATTAAACTTGAAAATTCCACTATATATTTTTATCGCCTTTTGATCAAAGATTTTTTGTAAAATTAAATGTAAATTAAATAAATAACATTCCTGACATGAGCTATGTGCATGTTTTAATTTTGAAATTATAGTATATTTTAATTTTTTTACCGCCATGGTCTGAAATATAAGACATACCAAATCGAGCTCACAATGCCGCTGTCTCATAAATAAGACTTATGTTTCGACTGATTGATACAGATTTTGTTTCTATGGCTGGCGGTGGGAGCAAGTTCTTAGAAAATATGCTTGGCAGTTAAAAGGTTTAACATGATTTTTACCTTGATGACGAAGTATCCTCCCCATTCATCTGCATGCTCATTATGTTCCACCAATTCTTCAGGAGACAGATCAGCCAAGTGACAAATTTTAGACTGAAATATTAGAAGTTTGATGAAAAAAATATATATAGGTACCTACTCATTGTAAATTGTAAGTTTACTTTAAGTCAAGAAAGGCCTAATTCTATCAGTCATCAAAAACCCATATATTCAGTTAGTTCAACGGGCTATTTTCCGCAACTCAACATCAAACGCACCTGTTTTGCCATACACCCATATAAGTATTTATCTTTGTGTAGCTTGTAAAGCTGTTAGTCTAACTCATTGACTAATGCAAGAAAATACACTGTGAAATTTAACTGGAAACATTTAACGCCTCGACGTTGAAAAGTGATTTGCAAAATCTTACTTCGAATAAAACATTTTTCATTTTCATTTTCTGGTTGTTTATCCGCAACATAGTGGTTGTATTTGTGAAACTGAACATCTGTTCCTAAGGAAAAGGTTGAAATCTCAAAAATATAAACTTCATTCACATGACTGGCCAATGCATCCATAAATAAATGTTGTATCTATGTCTATATTAAATCAAGAAAGAGTAGAAACCATACTTTCATACAAAACATTAAAAATATTTAAATTTCTAGCATGATACATACCTTAATCATCACTGGCAGGTTTCCAAGTGAACGATCAATAGTAATTGATTTTCCGTCAATAGTAAACGTCAACCTAATCTTAAATTCGCCTTTGTAAGTGGCCGCCCTTTGCCTGCATTCAGTCGGTAAAACTTTTTGATTTTTTACACCTACTGCCTCCATCGGGACGGCGGGTTTGGCAAAGGCCGCCTCATCTATAGTGATTTTGATCTTTTCCCCGCTCGGTAGCTCGAATTCGGCGGGGATTAGGTCTGCTATAGCTGCTTCCAAACCGTCCGTTAGCATGAAGTTGAATGAGTCGATATGTGGTGCTCCCAGGCATTGTAAATACTGGAAATTGTATAAAATTTGTATTGGTCGCGTCAAATAAACAATTATGAAGCTCGCTGTAGAAATTTGTAGTGTTTGTATAACGTTTAGTGGATGAAAACTGAACAAAAACATCGTCAGAGGTTACGTACCGGGTTTGCGATTTTAGGTGGTTTCCTGTAGTCAGGATTACTTGTATAAGTTAAAGATGGATTCTTAAGCACTTTCTTTTGATTCATCATGGATTATTTTCACGCATTTATAAGTTTCTATGAGAAAATTACAATGAAAGAAATAATTATTATGTTTCACAAAAACGAAACAACGTGCTCGTGCGTAGGTACGTAAAAAAATTGTCAATGTCAGTCAGCTGTCCTGTCCTGTCACTGTCAGTCAAAACAAAAATATTGCCAGCTGCAGTATTCTATCTAAAGCCGGGTCCACAGCTCCGTGTTTTCATGTTTTTAACACGCTAACATGTTAAGGCACCTATTTCACTGCCGACAGAAAACAAAAGTCGAAAGGGACGCAGCTATGCGCAAGAGTGAGCGCGGTGTATTTGTATCTCATTCTAACGCATAACTGCGTCCCTTTCGTCTTTTGTCTTCTGTTACCAGTGAAATAGGTGCCTTAACATGTTAGAGTGTTCAAAACACGAAAACAAGGAGCTGTGGACCCGGCTTAACTAAGCGAGCTATCACACTTAGAGATGGGCGGTCGGGTAAATACCCAATCTACCCACCCGGGTATTTACCGGGTAAATACCCACGCACCCGGTAAATACCCATATCTACCCAAATCAGTGGGTAGATTGAATTCAATAATTTGTTCTAGCATTATTTTGTTTGTTTATGCGCCGATTTCGATGAAACTCGGTTTGTAGCACTATTTTGGCAAGGAAAATAGAATGCAATAAAAAATTTTTACAAAAATCCAAGATGGCGGCCAACTTTTTAGTTTATAGACTGATTTCGATGAAACTCGGTTTGTGACACTATTTTGACAAGGAAATTAGAATGCTATGTGAAAATTATCATAAATCCAAGATGGCGGTCAACTTTTCTGTTTATGGACCGATTTAGGTGAAACTCAGTTTGAAACATTATTTTAGCATAGAAGTTACAATAGAATGTCAAATTCTACAAAAATCCAAGATGACAGCTAACTTGCTTGTTTATGGACTGATTTTGATGAAACTTGGTTTGTTACAAGTATATTTTTTGACTAGAAACTAAATGCAATGTCAAAATTGTCAAAATTTCAAGATGTTGGTTAACTTTTTTGTTTATAAAGTGATTTAGATTAAACTTGGTTTATAACACTTTTTTCGCAAGGAAATTACAATCCAATGTCAAAATTGACAAAAATCCAAAATGGGGGCCAAATTTTTTGTTTACAGACTTATTTCAATGAAACTCTGTTTGTAACACAATTTTGTCGAGGGAATTAGAATGCAATGTCAAAATTGACAAAAATTCAAGATGGCTGCCAACTTTTTTTGTTTATAGACCGATTTCGATGAAACTCGGTTTGTGACACTATTTTGACAAGGAAATTAGGATGCTATGTAAAAATTGATAAAAATTCAAGATGGTGTCTAAATTTTTTGTTTATAGAGTGGACTTAGTTCAAACTTGGTTTATAACACTATTTTGACAAGGAAATTAGAATTCAATGTAAAAATTGCAAAAATCCAAGATTGTGGCTAACTTTTTTGTTTATAGACTGATTTCGATAAAACTCGATTTGGAACACTATTTTGTCAAGGGAACTAGAATGCAACTTCAAAATTGACAAAAGTTCAAGATGATGGTTAACTTTTTTGTTTTTAGGCTGATTTCGATGAAACTAGGTTTGTATCACTATTTGTCAAGGGAATTTGAATGCAATGTAAAAATTTACAAAAATTCAAGATGGCGGCTAACCTTTTTGTTTATGGACTGATTTCAATGAAACTCGATTTGTAACATAATTTTGCCAAGGGAATTACAATGCAATGTCAATATTTATAAAAATCCATGATTTCAGCCTAACTTTGGCAATTTTGGTAAGAAATTTATAGGTAATGCAATTTTTTTTTTATTGACCTATGCTTGAGTCGAAAAAGTACGACGGATCAAGCTTCATCGGACTTGCGGGGGAGCGGAAGACTCTAGCCCAAAAAAGTCATATACCAACGCGTCTAGGGGCAGCTCAAGGGAGCCTCGGACCACAGCCTAGCGCGTTGATATTGAAAAACATCGTGAAGGAGACGACGCCTGAGGGGGTCCGTCTCTGATTATCAATTCTGATTTTGGTGAAGGCTGCGCCCCCGCCGGCGGGTACGGGCGTTGTTACCTGAAGGGTATTTGCTACCAGAAGGGCAATCTGTAAGGTGTAATCTAAATTCTTTTGCTGCTTTAACTCCATCAGTGATTTCGTCGTCAGGTTCGGAAAGGAGGTAATGCAATGTTAAAATTAACAAAAAAAACTGAGTATACAGCGTATGTTGTTTTTTGTTTGTTTATGTTTATGTTTACGGACTGATTTCTATTAATTTTGGTTTGTAGTACCTACTATTTTAGCTAGAACATTGGTATGCATCGTAAAAATGACAAAAATCTATATCGGCGGCAACAATTTTAGTTTTTAGACTGATTTCGAAGGAATTCGGTTTGTAACACTAATTTAACAAGAAAATGTATTATCATTCAAAAGTTTGTGCTGAAATCTAACTTTGTTATTTCCCTATATCCAAATCCAGAACTCTGGAATTCTAAATACCAGCGTTCTACAGTCCTCCTCAGACATGGTGCTTCATTGTTCAAGACATAATTATCTGAGCTCTTCGAAATACTGAAGCAAAGTTAGACCAACTTGTTAGGACTTTTTTTTTATTTTTGTTCTAAAATTGTGTTGTAAAACCGAGTTTCATCGAAATCAGAACATAAACAAAATGTTAGATGTCAACTTAGATATTTGTGAATTTTTACATTGCATTATACTTTTCTTCCCAAAATAGTGACGAGTTCCATCCGAATCCTTTCATAAACTTGAAAGATGGCTCTTATCTTCGATTTTTGACAATTTCGATATTCCATTCGAATTTTCTTTGTCAAAATAGTCTTACAAACAAAGTTTCATCTAAATCAGTTTATAAACAAAAAAGTTAGCCATTGTCTTGATTTTTTTTTCAATTTTGAAGTTGCATTCTAATTCCCTTGGCAAAATAGTGTTCCAAATCGAATTCCATCGAAATCAGTCTATAAACAAAAAAGTTAGCCCCATCTTGGATTTTTGTCAATTTTGACATTGGATTCTAATTTCCTTGTCAAAATAGTGTCATAAACCAAGTTTGAACTAAATCACTATATAAACAAAAAATTTAGACACCATCTTGAATTTTTATCAATTTTTACATAGCATCCTAATTTCTTGTCAAAATAGTGTCACAAACCGAGTTTCATCGAAATCGGTCTATAAACAAAAAAAGCTGGCAGCCATCTTGAATTTTTGTCAATTTTGACATTGCATTCTAATTCCTTCGACAAAATTGTGTTACAAACAGAGTTTCATCGAAATAAGTCTGTAAACAAAAAATTTGGCCCCCTCTTGGATTTTTGACAATTTTGACATTGGATTGTAATTTCCTTGCGAAAATAGTGTAATAAACCAAGTTTAATCTAAATCACTTTACAAACAAAAAGTTAACCACCATCTTGAATTTTTGTCAATTTCGACATTGCATTCAGTTTCTTGTCAAAAAATATACTTGTAACAAACCAAGTTTCATCAAAATCAGTCCATAGACAAGAAAGTTAGCTGTCATCTTGGATTTTTGTAGATTTTGACATTCTATTCTAACTTCTATGCTAAAATAATGTTTCAAACTGAGATTCACCTAAATCGGCCCATAAACAGAAAAGTTGACCGCCATCTTGGATTTTTGATAATTTTCACATAGCATTCTAATTTCCTTGTCAAAATAGTGTCACAAACCGAGTTTCATCGAAATCAGTCTATAAACTAAAAAGTTGGCCGCCATCTTGGATTTTTGTAAATTTCTCTATTGCATTCTATTTTCCTTGCCAAATTAGTGCTACAAACCGAGTTTCATCGAAATCGGCGCATAAACAAACAAAATAATGCTAGAACAAATTATTGAATTCAATCTACCCACTGATTTGGGTAGATATGGGTATTTACCGGGTAGATACGGGTATTTACCGGGTGGTTGGGTAAATACCTGGGTACGTGCCCATCTCTAATCACACTGGCGACACGACAACACGGCGACAAAGACAAAGTCGTGCAAAAACGAAAAGGGACGCAGTTATGCGCAAGAGTGAGCGCGGTGTATTTGTATCTCATTCTAACGCATAACTGCGTCCCTTTTCGTTTTTGCACGACTTTGTCTTTGTCGCCAGTGTGATAGCTCGCTAACATTACATTGGGTAGGTATTTGACTTCCGAGTTTTACGCGGGAATCGAGAGGAAATGGCGGGTTCATTGTTTCGTCTTTTTTAAAATTAGTTTTTCATGGTAATTGTGGTGTTAATATGGTGGAATTAGTGCGATAATGTGCCGTTAAAGAAGAACTATTCAATGAAAGTGAGAAATAATGAGTGGTTAGCTGTTTCTGGTTTGATACCCCGCGTTAAACTTCAGTATCATTGGAATGTAAGAACCACCCTTGCATTCCAATGATCCCGTAACAAGAAATGAAACTAACGTTTAACATAGATGCAACAAGAAATGACTAAAGACGACGAAATGAAACTGAAGAAATAATGACTGAAGATAAAGACATTAAACTTGGATAATGCAAGAAACTACTAAAGACTAGGCTGTATGGGCTTAGATCCCTTTGCCTTTCCCATAAGGGAGAAAGAAACTAAAAAAAAAAAAAAAAAAAAAGTATTTGACTTCCCACTATCCCGCTTGGTAAGTTGCGGAATTTCAATGGAATTAGTGTTATTGCGATTTTTGATGTATGAAAGGAAATTGCTGCCATAGACATTTTTAAAATGTTCCTAGTTCTAGGGATAACTTCACAGGCAGCCCTTCATTCAAATGATATTTCTCGAATACACGTTCAGTTCACTCAGCAGCAGCGTTCGGATACAAATAACATGACGCCTAGTATTATTATTTTCTTCTGTTTAAAGTTTCTATCAGGAACTTATTAGTTTGCCGTAACAAAAATGTAGGGCGTTCTTCTCGAACCTAAGCATCTAAACAACATCCTACCTAAACAATAACGCAAGCGATAGTAACATGGCCGAAGCATAATCCTAGGAATATTATTTCCCTATTTTTTTAATAGGTTGCCTGGAATAAATTTTTAAAGATTATTTTTAAAGTTATTTATTATTTACACATTTTTCACTGTAATGTCATACTGAGAACTGTTCACTATTGTAGTAATTTGTGTATCACCTTCATATTTTACTGGCATAGTCATCCGATTAGCCACAACAATCTCGTTTTTGTGTTGAACTTCTCTTAGTACAGTATTATTACCATCTATTGTAATCTCAATTTGTTTAGAGCCCTTTTTTCAGAGAATGGCATTCCTGGACTGGATATGGCAGATTCTTGAAATGGCAGATTCTTAATTATGTCATTTGATTAGGCTGGCCAGTAGTGCAAACTGCAAACTGTGCATAGCATATAAAGTGGAAGTAGGTACAGAAGGCAGCACATGCGGCTGGACACTTGCACTACGAAACTCACCCCTACTGCTACGGAATACGGGCGCTGTCAAGGTCAACATGTCCAGCCGCATGTGCTGACTACTGTACAACTGCAAATACTAAAATTTTTGCCATTTTTATGTAAATATCTGTAATAGTATGTACATATTTATCATTGTGTAATTTGTATTATTTATTTATACTAAAAAAATCAAGATTTCTAGTAAGATTGTTTACATACAGGTAGTTATTATGTTTATGTACTAGTAATAGTAACTGTAGGCACATAATTATGTTACCTGTAGGTATGTATATTTTATGTAGGTATTCCTTGTCCGCGACTGAATGCGAACGAATAAAGATATTTATTTATTCCTTAGAGTATAAATAGAAAAATTTCTACTAAGATTTATTCCTTTTATCACAACCAGCAGCAGCGGGAAATGAAAAACAATTTTCTCTCAGCGCAGAAGCGTCCGGATGATATTAAATAGGGACAAGTAAAATATAATTTGTTGTGTCCATGTTCTAACATTAACTCGTATGACATGACTGCGTGGGTAAATATAAAAATATTTGGCGGTCTGTCTGCGCCATGGCAAGCTCGTCAGTGTTCCAAAATCGAACGGCTGCGGCGCGCGTGGCAGATATCGTCGCTCCCGCCGCGCCAATCAAGTTACGTAATTTTAAAAATCGAACATTTTTGATTTCAATATAATCTGTGTGTGGCCAGTGCGTGTTTAGTTTTTAGTTATTTATTTTTTTGAGTTTTGGTGAGTATATACCTATATTTTTTTTGACCCATTAGTCGTCGAAATAGTAAATAATAATATTTATTATATACCATCTATGAATAGATGTTACTTACACACACTTATTCAGATTAAGTGTAAGTATTTTCGTTATTCATTTATTAAGTGCGGGTAAAAATATGAAAAAAAATCTTTTAGAATTTTCAGGATCAATTAGTGGCCTCTAAAGTGTCTAAACGTTTTCCTTCCTGCTTCCTGTGATAAAAGGAATCATGTGGGTACTTACCTACTTTAAAGATCTATGTATTTTATTTATAATTTTATTTTTTTATTGTTTTTACATATGTAATAAAATGTAATGTATTCCTGTTTTGAGGTGTAGGTCGGTTGCATGTGCGTAAGTAACGAATAACTACATTTTAATGCGATTTTAATATGTAAATAGATAGGAGTACCTACTGCAACTGTCAACACGGCTAGTATGACTTTTATTTCAAGGCGTGATATAATCAAAATATATATTCTACATATGAATTATTTATCCTACATTTCAAATGAAAGAAAAACGATTAGGTAGAAAGTTATTTAATATCAGTCTACATCACTAAACTAAGTGAATATAGAATTACAAGTTTGTAAAATAACGTTGTTTTTGCTGTTAAATTGTAATGTTGCTTTGACTTTGTTTGAACGGAGGTGTGTAGGTATTTTGTCGGCAAATAAATTTTGCTGATCGGTTACTTTTAATTTGAAACTTAGAATACTTAGTACTAGCGACCCGCCCCGGCTTCGCTCAGGAAAATGGTTACATAAACCTTCCTCTTGAATCACTCTATCTTTTAAAAGAAACCGCATCAAAATCCGTTGCGTAGTTTTAGAGATTTAAGCATACATACATACTTACAAGGGATATAGGGACAGAGAAAGCGACTTTGTTTTAAACTCTTACTATGCAGTGTAGTGAAGCTTTCCGCCTTACGTTTTCGCGCGCATTATACTTATTTATATTTTCGGGTCTATGTTAAAACCCATAATTGAAAATAAATGTCATAACGATCAAAATCCATAATTTTGAAATACATATATTTAAAAGCCCTAACTTTAATATGAATACTGTTAGTAGGTAAGTATGTATAATAATTAAGAAATATAAATTTGACAAATAGTAAACATAATATATTAAATTATTATTTTTATCACCAAAAATTCTGTTTCTCTATCTTCTTTTTTACCAAAATATCTTAAATTTATGATTTTGAAAGATTATACAATTATGGATTTTAATAGTTATGCTAAATAATGGTATGTATTTTTGAATTATGGATTCTAATTGTTATACTATTTAAAGTTATGGCAAGTCTGTTATGGATTTTCATAATGGGGATATTTATGTTATGCAATTTAAGGGGCACCCTATATTTTCTCAAGGTAATTATTGACGATTTTTATCGCTGCGTATTTTGATATATACCTACCTACTTATTTCGGTTTTACACAGTAAATATTTTAAACCATTTTTATGCGACTTATTTTTACTATCTCGAAAACTTATTATCTCGCTAGACAACATAGTTTTTAATTATAGTTGTTTTCAATTTAAAATATAATGATAAAAGTAGGTAGTTATAAACTTGATACCGTGATAATTTATTTCAAGGCCTTATTGGTACCAAATAAAACACAATATGTACGAATTTATTACTTGGAGGTGACCGCTCTTCCACAGTTCACTATAAGTACTTAAAGCACGACCAGAAAAATAAAAAACTTCGTCATATTATTATTGCAAAATTTCCATGGAACTATTCATACTAGTATTATAAAGAGGAAAAATTTACCATTAGAAAGTTACATTCAACCTGAGTAACATCGGCTACCTTTTACTGAGGGAAAATGCCTCATTCCCATGGGAAAATCTGTTAGCGCGGGCGGAGCCGCGGCGGAAAGCTTCAAGAGGAAGGTTATATGTATAATACATGCATGATATACTTAAGGATAACCCACCAATAACCATTTTCCCGTGCGGAGCCGGAGCGAGTCGCTAGTTAGTAGTTACTAAATAAGAGTGCAAACGCAATAGGTATACAATTTAGAGGAATATTTCCCTATTATTAAAACATCGATCAAAGTTATAACGAACTACAAGAACTTTTATATTATGTTACTTGCTGATACGGAACCCTTCATGGGCGAGTCTGACTCGCACTTGGCCGCTTTTTAGGGTTCCGTACCTCAAAAGGAAAAAACGGAACCCTTATAGGATCACTTTGTTGTCCGTCTGTCCGTCTGTCAAGACCCTTTTTCTCAGGAACGCGTGGAGGTATGAAGCTGAAATTTATATCAATTACTCAGGTCTACTGTCCCTTGAAGCTGTGAAAAAATCAAACTTCTAAGCCAACGCAATCAAAAGATACAGCCGTTTATGCCGCAAATTTTCGACACTTGCAAGGGAATCAAAACCTACAGGGTGCTTCCCGTGAACTCAGAATCTTGAAATTTGGTACGAAGCAACGTCTTATAGCATAGATAAAGGAAAAATTACGAAATCCATAAATTTTTAGTTACATCACATAATATATATTTTTTTAATAATTTTAACATTACTACCCATTTCCTCATAAACGCGTAGAGGTATTAAATTGAAATTCATACCAAATACTCAGGTCTATAATACCTTTAAGCTGTAACAAAATCAAACTTCTATGTCAACGCAATCAAAAGAAACAGCAATTTAAGCTGCATATTTTGAAACTCGCAAGTACTCGCAAGGGAATCAAAACCTAAAGGGTACTTCCAGTCGACCTAGAATCTTGAAATTTGGCATGAAGCAACGTTTTATAGCACACATAAAGGAAAAATTCCGAAAACCTTAAATTTTTAGTTACATTACAAAATATATATTTTTTAATAAATATAAACTTATTACTTTTTTCCTCATGAACGCGTAGAGCTATCAAGTTGAAATACTTACTTAGTACTTAGTTACTTAAACGATAAAGAGATCTTTGTCTTAAATTTATGCTCCTCCATCTTTCCCCATTGTAATGTTATGAATTTCATTTTGCAATAAGATTACCATAGTTATGACTCGATTGTCGTAATGAAAGAACTTTGTAAACCTTGCAGGTTTGTACGGAACCCTCGGTGCGCGAGTCCGACTCGCACTTGGCCGGTTTTTTTTATTTTGTGAGACCAGTCCCCCCAAGCGGCACCCGTTCACGAGTTTGACGCATTAACATAGGTTATACCTACGGGTATACGAGATAGTTATAGCCTATAGCCCTCCTCCTATATTATATTATAAGTCTCTGTCTGCTCTTTCATCCGATGCGTTAAGTAAATTATTTTCACGTTCAACAAGCTTGAATCGGTAAAGCTTGATAGGTACGTCGAATTTGCGACACAAGTGTAAGTCAATAAAAAAAACAACATTATCTTCACCAGCTCGTACCTATGGAAAATAACTTTATACAGTAACAGTGCCACACTTTTTACAACGCAATAGTGATAAGTGCATTATTAATATCGACAGCTCCCTAATTGACGGCCACACAATCATTCGGGTGTAGGGTAACCACCGTTGCGCTGGATTTTTAAGATAATTTATAGACAGAAGTTGCTTGTCATCGAAATCAATGACAATCAATAAATATCAATATGGTTCTTCAGAACATCTTTCTATCTTGTTTATAGGTTCGTACCAGCCCCCTCCCCCCCTCACTTAGGGCAAAAATTCGTGTGATGAGCACTTGTGTTTGCCTTGTGTCTGCATGTCATATTAGCACAGCTGTCTGACACTTACAATAGAATGACACAATAGAGTATTTCTCTATTGTGGTAACGGCACTGCCTAGTTCGGAGTCAAACTGGCGTGTGTGAAATGCCCCCACATATTATTATTATTTCTTTAATGAATAAAAATTTTAATCAGTGTACGTACAATTAACTACGCCGATGATTATTACAAATCTAATGGGACGAGTTCATAATTATTATAAAAGACATAGACATATATAATGTATATCTATTTAGAGCCTGTACTAGCGCCCACTCACAATACAGGCTCTGAATAGACGGCTATGTGTGAGATGTCCTCCACATAATATACATTATTCATATAATCCTTATCGTCACCAGTCCCATTGTCACCCTACCCATTCATATCCTAAACTAAAAGAAGTAATTCTTATATCAATTCGATATCACGAGACAAGCAAGCGCAGCGATCACGTCGACGATCATGTTGATGACAATGTCACTTCTTATAATGTGATGAGTGTCCCCTTTCTGATGAAACCACTTGACTTTTTTTTATACGCATCGTACGCGACGCGAGAGGTATAATAGGTATTAACAGCTTCCTTACAACTATAAGTCGGCATATAATTGTTTACCTAGACAAATAATTAGCAATTATACTACAAAATACGGTGTTATTTATGACACTATGACATAAAATGGATCATTGATTTTTTATTAGTGGTGTAATCAATGTTTGTTAATTCTAAAATGGAAACAATAAAAAAATACATTTATTTCACACACATTATAGTTACAGGAAATAAAGAACATACACACACACACACACACTTTTTCTTTTATTTATCAACAACACACAACGACACAACACAACAACGCTAACGCTACACTAACATTAATACATAGAGTCACGGCTCTTTTCCGTAGGGGTAGGCAGGGAGAGACCATCTCCTTTTTAACTTTCGGTCAAATATTGGACTTAGTTCCGGCAATTTTAAGATGGAAATGATGGGAGATGAATGAATTAAATTTTTAATGAAAGCTGTCAAATTCAGCTTAATTTAAGTAGGATGTTTTAGCATGCCTGCTAAACTAGTGCAAACTATGTGGAAAATCGATGTTAGTCGTCTCTAATTTAAGTTGACAATGACCTGCAATGCTATTCTGTAAAATTTAAAACTCATCTCACTTTTCACTTCGATTTTCACAGTCACTTCGATCGTAAATTCGCACGTACGGTTTTTCGTATTCTGTAAGCTCAAGTGATAAGTGAGGTGATAATCGAAAACTTTGGCGGGACCTAGAGATGTGGTAAATCTTTGCGTTTTTGAAATCGATGTGTTAATCTCATTTTGTTCGTCTAATTAGACACTCTTCGGCTTAATATTATATTTAAATACAATCATTGAGCAAGAGTCAATGTTTTTAAAAGCTTTTATTTAACTTGCACTGTAAGCGGGCGGAGTTGGCACAAAGATAGAATAGACCTTGCGGAAGAATATAGGCTAACTTTTACCGCGGGAAAATACCTCGTTCCCACGGGAAAAACTATTAACGCGGGCGGAGCCGCGGCGGAAAGCAAGTTAAGTAATAAAATGTAAAAATGTCCATAGTTTTTTGGAAAAATTTAAAACTTGGATGTATAAACATCAAACATTTTGCCTATCCGTGTAGTTAATAAAGTTTGTTTCTGTAGATCGATATTAGCGCCACCGCGTGAAAGTGGCGGCGAGATGAACTATTTCAAGTGAGATTTTTGACGTTAAATGGTATTCTGTAAGGATTTCGCCCTCATCTCACGTTTCACATCGCAACTCACTTTCGATTTTACATGTCAAAATTCTCACCAACTTTGTTGTTACGGATTTAGATGTGAAAGAAGATTAATTTGTGTGTTTGTTATAAATTTGGGAAGAAAGCTTCGGTAAGCATCGTAAAATATCAAGAAATAAGTGAAGAAAACAATACGAAGTTATAGTTAAATTATAATTATAATTTTAATTTAAGTTTGCGATTGTTTTAGATGGCTCGTTCATTTTCTAAGATTTGCTTATTAAAGGAAGCTTACAAAATAGATATTTCAAGGAGTCGTCGGCAAGCGCAAATCCTGCGAAACCTTGTTCTATTTGCCAGGGCGGATGAATATGTCGATGTTTATCGTCTCACCGAATATCTAATTGAACAAGTAGAAAATGATATAGCGCCTTTACTAAGAGAAACAAGGCGAAAAGGAAAAGGATTATCCACAAGGATCAAGGTTTGCTTGTTATGCCTGTTAAGTAGGTAATACCTACACGATAATGAAGAAAATTAAATTTTCAATGTAAAAATATATTACAAATTTTATTTCAGTTACTATGTGCATTAACATTTGTAACCCTTGTGAGACCTAAAGATGATGAAGAAAGATTTTATTGCCGCAAGGGTACGAGTACATTCATTCACTGCATTCCACTAGGGTGTCGGGCACGTAACGCTATTGTACGGTCATTTGCATGGACAATTGACCCCCTTTTCTTAGTTGCTGTTACTAAGAGGGGGTCGGTTTTCTATGTAGCACACTTCTAATGATGGCAGAATGACGATGTTTGGGAAAATTATGCGTCACTCATGCATGGAATGTTCAAGTGGTAAGTAAATTGTATAGTAAATTGTAAATTGTATAGAACAAACACAACAACAAGTTTATTATCCAAGAATTTAATATTTACATATATAAACTTAATACTACAACATTTAGTGATATCCTATCCTATCCTAATAAAATAATAAACACGAAAGTTTGTGAGGATCTATGTATGGATGGATCTTTGTTACTCTTTCACGAAAAAACTACTGAATGGACTTTGATGAAACTTTACAAAAATATAGCTTATACTTTTGAACAACAAATAGGCTATCTTTTGGTGCGAGAAAGTACCTCATCCATACGGGGAAAAATTATTAACGCGGGCGGAGCCGCGGGGCGGAAAGCTTAATGTTATTTTATTTGTTACAGATTGTTGATGCTGATTTAAATATACTGCATGTCGATGCCTCTGTGGTGCTAGTCATGACAGCTTTATATTTAATAACAGCCTATTAAAAAACCATTTGGAGGACCTGACAAACTCTGATGAAGTTGTATATCTGTTAGGTAAATAATTATTTTAATAATTATAAATGAAAATTATTTAACATTATTCAGAAACAAATGTCTACTTTATACATTACAGGGGATTCTGGGTACGCACAACGAACATACATGATGACTCCAGTTCTTGGAGCTGAGGAAAATACTCCTGATGGATATTATAACAAACTAAATGCAACAGCGCGAAATACTGTTAAAAGGACCTTTTCAGTACTGAAAGGTCGATTTCGCTGTCTTCTTGTACAAATAAATGAGTATGGCGCTCTAGGTTCTAACTTATAATAATATTGTACATTATAATATTAAACAACACTTTATTGCCTAGAATTAATAGCTTCGGCAAGAGCCTTTAGGCCTTCTCCCAGTACTATATTCGCTTGCGCTGTCAAGCGTTCTCGCTCGCCAGATTGCTCTAAAACCACTATGAGACGACGGTCCAGTTCCAAGCGCTGTTCCTCCACCCTGAGAAATTTCTCGGTAAGGCTCTCAAAATGAGACCGGCGGCGCTGGGATGGAGGAGACCGAATAAGCCCTCTTCTGCGACTGCGTGGCTCTGAAATTAAATAAATTAACAATGTGTAATACTACTTTGCTTTTTACTTATTTGTATTGTTCCTGGCTCCCATTTTAAATTGGATCGTCTTTTCGCTCCCGAATTCCTTGAGTAGCCCTTAGCCAGGTAGTGGTTGGCTTCCAAAAATTGGATCAAGGTCTCAACTTGCGCGGCTGAGGGGTGCGTAGAGCGCGACTCCATGCTATAATTTACAATTATTTTTTATTAATGACGACACTGCTATTTGATAACTATAGTAATAATGCACTTGTAAAAAACTTAAAATACTTACGTTTAATTCAAATATCGCAATGAATTTGAAATTAAATAACACAAAAAAAAACACTTCATCACCCTTCAAGTCGACGTTTCAAACTTTTTTTACTACAAGGAGAGGCAACATGATTGATGTTTAAATCTCAAAGTTTAAAACTCTTTCCATAAAAACTATGTAATTTTTTATATTTTATTTCTAAAAACATTGACTGTAGCTCAATGATTATTGTATATTATACTAAGATATAATATTAAGCCGAAAACTTTGTAACTAGACGAATAAAATTAGAATGACACATCGATTTTAAAAGCGCAAAGATTAACCGCATCACTAGAACTTGTCAAAGTTTTTGATTTTCACCTCACATCGCTTGAGCTTGTTAGAAGTTACAGAATACCGAAATACATACATGTGAGTTTACGATCGAAGTGAAAGATGAGTCGAAAGATGAGTTTTAAAAGGCCTTTTAGACTACACAATATTTTGGAATATACTACGTTAATTATATTAATAAAAAATATGGAAAATAATTTTAACTTTTATTTATATAAAGATATTCAGTAAGTTAATGTTATAATGTACCTCTAAAAATGATTCCTACTAAAATTGAAATTATCTATGCTAATATTAAAAAGAAAAAATGTTATTATTTGTTTGTTTAATTTGTATTGAATAAGCTCCAAAACTACTAATCCGATTTCAAAAATTCTTTTCCTGTTGGGAAGCTATACTATCCCCCGCTAACATAGACTACATTCCTCTTTCCCACAGGAAAAACTGTTAACCCGGGCAGAGCCGTGGCGGGAAGCTAGGAAGTAATACTTTGAAAATTTAAATTCAAAATAAATTACATAGGTATTGTACAATACAGTGTAATAGGTACTTTATTAGGAAACGTCAAAATCTCACTTGAAACAGTTCATCTCGCCGCCACTCTCACGTGGAGGCGCTAGCATCGCACTACATAAGTTACAGAATACCAAATCATAATCTCACTTGCGAATTCACGCGTGACTTTCGATTTTGTTTTTACAGAATAGCATTGCTGTCCCTTTCCGTTCTTAAGAACGTAAAAGGGACATTACGTCACCCGGCACAGAAAACCTCTTAAATGCTTTAAAAAAATCTTTTACAGGAGACACAAAAAACTGCCTACTGAAAAATAAGCATGATAGGTAAATAATAATTCTGTAGTTTTTTAGTTATTATATGATTATCTTTAGAGCTTTAAAACAAATGCGTGAATTTTATAGTGCAAATACGGCGCATTTTTTTGCCCAATTAGTAAAAAAAAGAATTTAACAAAAACTGTCCTTATTACGAGGTTTTCTCAGCGGGGTTTTAAATTTTAGTTAGAGCGTAATATGTAGGTAGAATCGAACCCACTGTATTCCTTTATAAAAATATTTCACAGATTTTTTTGGAATCGGCTTATACGTGCTTATACACAATTTATTTTATTTATAGATGTCAGCTCATAAAATCTACATGATCGTTAAATGTTCTGATTTAATTTTATGAATTGTAGTGATTCATCGATGATGGTATGCATATAATATAGGTACCTACCGGATTTGGTGCCAAGCACGGCAAGTAGGTAGCGTATTATTTAATATACTATTTACTTTGTATACAAATTTAAGATCGTCTGCTTTCAGATCCGCTGAAGCAACCTCTAATCTATATTACTACATAGTATAAAATAAAGTCGCTTTCTCTGTCCCTATGTATGCTTAAATCTTTAAAACTACGCAACGGATTTTGATGCGGTTTCTTTTAATAGATAGAGTGATTCAAGAGGAAGGTTTATATGTATAATATGAACATGCATAATATACTTAGGGATAACCCACAATAACCATTTTCCTGTGCGAAGCCGGGGCGGGTCGCTAGTAACTAGGTACTATGTATAAATCTATAGTGTTACCTGTACTCGTCAATTCGAAAGGAAAATCTGTCACGACTAAACAACGGAGAATGAGCTGAATAGAATGTGATAAAAGTTTGCAAGGTAGAATATACTTTATTGCACACTAGAAATAATAGAATCAGTAAATTCACAAAAAAAGAACGAAAGTGTACATGTAGGCGGCCTTATTGCTGAGTAGCAATTTCTACCAGGCAACCTTAGAGGCAAGATAATGTAGATTTGAATTACGGGAAAGGATATAGGCTTCTTCATATTGCGGAAAATACTTATTCGATCAAAAGGAAGTCAATTAAATTATCTAGAGCACGGGTTTTCAAAGTGGTGGGCGCGCCACCTAAGGGGTGGTTAAGGACCTTCTTTACAAATTACGTCCTAAACTTTTAAAATAGTTTTTGTAACACCAGGTTCTTAAAGATAAAAATAATTTTCGAGAAAAAATATTCTGTACCTATATTCTTGCTTTCATATCCTTGTCGTTTAAATAAATAATAAGATTTCTGTATTTATAAGCTAATTTAATAACCAATAAAACAGTTTTGTTTGGGATTCTTATTTTTTCTGTCTTTATATACTTACTGGTAGTGAAATCGTTATGATGTACTACCTACAATCTACGCAAGGCCCGTCTACCGCGATATGCGTTTATATATATGTTAGGGAGTGTAGAGAAACACAGTAGAATATCGGAAGTTTTTGTTTTCATGTTTCCGTTTGGTTTTAATTTCATTTTAATATTCTTTGTAACCTTATTTAACGTCTGGAGTCACAGCTACTTTCTTTAAAATAATTATAAATATTTCATAATAAATATCAAAAACTTTTATTATCAGTTAATTGGGTGCACAACCTAGTTGTTTCGTCCACGCCTAAAACCTAATTAACTTACTTTATTTAGACAAGAAGAAAATAATACAATTTATCATCATCATCATCTCAGCCAAATGACGTCCACTGCTGGACAAAGGCCTCCCCCAAGGATCTTTTTGTCGGATTGTACATTATTCTGACTGAGATTAATTTTAGCTTAATTAGTTGATTAATTTGAATGTATTTTTTTTTACAATCCAATACTTTAGTATTTATTACTTTACTATTTACTAGTGTTATCTGTCAAGCCGTTTTGTAAGGCTTTTTTTTCTTAATTTGCTGATGGAAAACTTCCCATTACAAGTAAACAAAAAAAAAACTAAAAAAAACTAAAACTAAACTTTCCTATACTGCGAAGGCGGGTGTACCACCAACTAGACGCGACTAAACATTCGCAATAAACTTATTTATAAGAAAATTTGCATACTCGGCAGCTACAGTGCATCCACTTAATATGCGCTTAATGCATCTGACATTGTTCTTGATACTCAAGGGACAGTACGTATACTTCTATTTCTATACACATATTATGAAGAGGAAAGATTTGATTGTTTGTTTGTTTACATTGAAAATGCTCCGAAAATACTGAAGCAAAACTTAGTATAAAGATAGAATAAGTAGTACGAGTAGTATACCTTGAGGAGTAACAATAGGCTACCTTTTACCGCGGGAAAATTTCTCATTCCCATGGGAGCGGAGCCTGGTACATGGTACCTACCTATATGTATAAAGATAGTAAATTAATAATATCCAAAGATAGTATAGAAAATATAAAAATTATTAGCTCTAACTAAGCAAATGCAGTGAAATACGTAGGAGGTAGTTTCTGTGGTCAAGATCTTCCACAAATGTTGCTTGAATCAAACAACATTATAAATTATGACTATTAGGTACATACTTACATAGTTTGAAATGTTATTGGAACGAGGCTGTATGTTTTGGTTTGCTTTAAATCGTTTAACGTATTGTCGAACTAACTTGCCAAATAATTTATCCGGGCGGTACTGGTCGGGATGTGGCCGTTCGAGGAAATGGTCGTTCAAGGATTTCATCATTGGGGGATGTGGGTGTTCGCGGAAATGGATCTTCAGTTTCCGATTGTTTTTTACTATTATTTAAATTAAACTGCTTAATAACGGAGTGCGGCAAAAAATAGCGGCAAAAGAGGCAGTTATGACAATATTCGTCAGCTAGTCTAGTAAAGTATGTAATTACAGTGATTTTAAGTGCCGCCATAGAATAGGTAATATGCGTTATAAAATAACTTATTATCGATCGAGCAGCACTCAGTTTCGTAATCTGCGCAGCATTTTATGATAACAACCAATTCTGATATCAGTTTAGGTACACATAAACACATTTGTACAATACGTATTTGGGTGAACATTACGGTTATCTTAATATAGGATTTGGGTAAATAAACTGTCACCCTAAAGTTAGTAATGTTTTTTAGGTCAACTGGTTAATATGATTAATAAAGTCACATTTACTAATTCTGAACAGAAGCTGAAGCCATTTATGGTTCTTGAAATTTATATTTTATCCAAATTTAATTTATGAGTGATAAATAACTACCTATACCTATTATCGAAGTTGTGTCTCCCATTTCTTCATGGCACGGCAAGATTTTATGCAAAGCTATAAAAAAATACTTAAATCACAAGTCGGCTACATAATCTTATTAAAGTAAAAAAAAAACTATTTATATGATAGGCTATAGAGTTTTATTAATACATACTTACTTAGATTTTAATAGGTAGTTACCTACCTACTTCTACATGAAACGTTAAGCTTTTGTAAAATATATAAGAAATGAATAGAAATATGCTACTGAATCCGGTTATCTCCTTTTTGTAATTCAATTTTTTATTTAAATACTTAAATAATTAATAAATTTTAATGAAATAACTATATAAATAAATATACCTACTAGCTTTCCGTCGCGGCTCCACAGTTTTTTCCGTAGCGTATAATGTTCTTTCCCAAGGTCTATTCTATCTTTGTACCAAGTTTTATAAAAATCGGTTCAGTAGTTTTGAAGCCTATTCTATTCAGTTATTAGGAACATTTTAGGTATTTTTTTACACCTTTACATTATTAGAGTTTTAGTAAGGATCCCTAATTATTTTTAAATAACCGGGGATAGAGTAGCTTTCAAACAGTGAAAGATTGTTAAAATTGATTCAGTACTTTCAAAACCTATTGAATGCAAATTAACAAACAATCAAATTTCATTTTATCTTTATAATATTAGTATATACTCGTATTTATGTAACTTTGTTACTTATTGTGTGTGTGACGTGTTTATCTTAAGAACAAACAAGTATTACATTAGGTAGTTTCTAGGATTATTACGATATCTCAATTTATCTATGCAGTAGCCGAGTCGTAAAGGCTATCGTATCTTGGCTGTAAATTTTGAGTGGAGTGGGATTTAAGGATATATGAATGAATACATAGATAAACCTTTTATTGAACCTTTTATTGATGTCTGCTCACTCCATATTGTAGACAAGCGCGTCTTTTTTAATGCAAGTAAGTTGAGACTAGTGATGCGCTGTTCCCGGGAATATTCCCACAATGCTACTTTCCCTTTGAGGCCAACTAGGACGAGAGAGAGAGTTAATGAGATCTGTAGGGTTGTTATTGTTAGGTACCTAACCGGAAAATACCAACTTGATCTACCACATCTAGCCAGCTTGAACAACAAATTTCGTTGGAATATTTCTGGGAACGGAAATTTCCCGAGAATAGTGGGAATATTCCTGGGAACGGCACATCACTAGTTGAGACTTACATTTGAAGCTTGAAGCTTTTAGAAACATGATTTCATTTTTAATTATGCAAATAAAAGCAACTAAATGCCGATTGCTTTAGGTTGTGAAGGCAATCGGCATATTAAGGTGTTTTTATTTAATAAATATAATAAAAATTTTTCTAGAGTAGTTAGTATTTGCTGACGATGTTAAAATTTATGTTGGTATCCGGTCAAATCTGGTAGCATGTGAGGGGAGGGGCAGGTAATAGGTAGGTACTCTTTTCCGAAATAGTTTTGAGCAAAAAAATAAATGATATGGGCATAGCTACAGTAAAACTAGATTTCATAAAAAAAACGATGGCTCTTAACGCAGTATTCAAGAGGAAAATACGATAATACATTTGTATGGAAAAAATGCGTCGCCTACGCTCTTCAATTATACTGGTTGAATTGATCTCCTGTAGGTGACTGCAAAAGTTTTTCACGTTTCATACAATGTTGGACAAAAAAAGTGAAAATGGCGGCCAAGAAAAAAAAAGTGTATTTTTCGGATAGAACACGTCGTAGTTTATATATTTCTTTACTTTTTTTTACATTTTCTTTATATATATATTTTTTGTACTTTTTTTTTCTTAATAATAAACAAAAAATTGATGCATGATCATTATTATGCATCATAATAATACTTTCATAGTATATTTTTTAATTATATTAAACAAATACATACTTAATCCAAGTGGGCCTATTATAATAATAATAATAAAAAAAGTAAAACTACATAAAATAAAGAAATATAATAATATTCAATACAATATGACTACATGCTCTGTGACATGCGTCAAAATAATACTTTTAAAACAACATTTTTATTATTTAATTAAAAGCTTCTAACAATGCAACCATGGGGTGCACAGGATTGGTGTCTTAGTAAAAGAATACAGAAATTGTGTGATCTACCCGAAAGTTATACTTTATTCTGCTGGCCGGCACTTTTACTTTTTTGGTCCAAAATGAACGATATCCTTTACAATGAAAAATATTTTAGCAATATTTACTTATCATAACTCATATCATTAAGTCTAAATCCATAGCCATGTACGTACACGTTAAGGTACAATAAAATAAACATCATTGTAAGTGCTTACTCGATATGTTATACACGATTTATTACTTAGGATAAGCTAATATTGGGCTCGATTCTACATATTTAAATTGAAAAACGATATAATAATATCCCTTTCACAGGTAAAAGAGACAGGTGATTGTCAACTTAAATTTAGAGACGTCAAACATCGATTTTATACGTAGTTCGCACTAGTTTAGTGGGCATACGAAAACATCACTTAAATGAAGCTGAATTTGACAGCTGCGCTGCTTATTTTAGATATCATTCATTAAAAATTAAATTCATTCATATCCCATCCTTTTCGATTCCCATATGAATGAAAGAGACCAAAAACTTTTTAGAGAATTTAGCGGCCACGCCGAAATTGACCCCATTGAGCCACTTGGACAAATTGATATACAGGAAACGTCAATGAAAGATAAACAACAAGCAAGCGAGACGCGTTGAGTGAGACCATGAAGGAAGAAAAAATTTTACGCGCCCATTTTATGAGCGTGGAATTTTTTATTCCTTCATGAGTGAGACGGTTAAATTTATATTTGTCTTTGGTCTAATTTTAGTTTAGAAAGTTTTGTATTTCGTCAAACTAAGGATAATGTACCAAACCAATAGCTGACCGGGGCACCTAAAGCTGACCACGCAAAATAATGTTACTTTTTATCAAGTCAAAATGTCTTACTACAGGTCTCATACTTGGTCAGTAGACTCCTTACAAGCAACCCTTTTACCTCTTTTAAGCTTTACGGGTATTTTTGTAACACCCTGTCACAGATAATATAATACTAGTTACACTAGTACCCTGTATATTATCTTTCTCCAGGTTTTCATTTTGTGCTATTTTTACCGACTTCATTTTGTTTTATTTTTATCATGTCAAAGTAACGTTCGTCAATATTTTATTATTGACATCCGGAATTCGCTTCCTATTGGTTGAAAAAAGCGGCCAAGTGCGAGTCGGAATCGCCCATGAAGGGTTCCATAGCAGCCAGTAACATAATATAAAAGTTTTTGTAGTTCGTTGTGACTTTGATCGATGTTTTAATAATAGTGAAAGGTCAATTGCGGTTTACGATTTATGACGTATTAAAAAAAAACTACTTACTAGATCTCGTTCAAACCAATTTTCGTTGGAAGTTTTCATGTTAATGCACATCATATATTTTTTTTAGTTTTATCATTCTCTTATTTTAGAAGTTAGAGGGGGGGGGGACACACATTTTTCCACTTTGGAAGCGTCTCTCGCGCAAACTATTCAATGTTATTAGGAACCTAAATATCATTTTTGAAGACCTATCCATAGATACCCCACACGTATGGGTTTGATGAAAAATTTTTTTTTAGTTTCAGTTCTATGTATGGGGACCCCCTAAATTTATTGTATTTTTTCTATTTTTATAAGAAAATCTTAATGCGGTTCACAGCATACATCTACTTACAAAGTTTCAACAGTATAGGTATTATAGTTTTGGAATAAAGTGGCTGTGACATAAGGACGGACAGACAGACAGACAGACAGACAGACATGACGAATCTATAAGGGTTCCGTTTTTTGCCATTTGGCTACGGAACCCTAAAAAGGTGGTCGTGTATTGGTACATTTTTTTTATTCCGTACCCATGTGAGTCAATAACATTGATATTCGCAAGGACAGTTTCAACAGATATTTATTTAGTTGTCACGAGGCCAAACTCAACGTCGATTAGTAAACAAGTACCATTTCTTTATGTTTTTATAGTTCAATTCCGCTTAAATGGTCAACTATTGGTGCTAGCACCCTACTACCAATTTATTACTGAGCAAGGAAAATCGCATCGCGACTAGACAACTAAATAAAAACTTTATATACCGCAGTCCTATCTTAAATCTAATATTTAGATTGGTATCATACTTATTCAATTTGAGAACATTTTTAGATTTTCGCGGTTGTTAAATGCACTAACACACATTTACCCGTGAAAATGTGTGTTAGCCAATTAATTTATTTTTAATTTTGGTATCACACAAGTGTCTTTCAAAATCAGGATTCGCAATCTTAAATATACTTAATCAAACCCGATGGACACGTGATTCCCAAGGTTGAAACCCTTGAAAAGAGGTTTACTATCTTCCATCAAATCTTGTCATATCACATCTGTGATACGACTAGATTGGATTGAAGATAGCTACTTGAAGATACTTGAAAATCGTCACTATATAATCATCGATAGTGTCGGTGGCGTAGTAGGGTTGTTCTTCCGATCCTTGAAGTGTCCATTCGATATAAAGCTGTACCAAAGTCTTAATTTTCGAAACCATGTACGGTTCTGTTCGGTACGGGACGGTTTCACTCAGTTTTTAACCCCCGACGAAAAAGAGGGGTGTTATAAGTTTGACGTGTGTCAGTGTGTGTCTGTCTGTCTGTCTTCTTCTTCTTTGCGAGTCGATATCTGTCTGTGGCATCGTAGCTCCTAAACGGATGCGCCGATTTTGATCTAGTTTTTTTTTTTCAAGTTGTCACTTGAAATCCCACAATCGAGAGTTTTTTTAGCTATGATACAAGAAAATATCTTCAGACGTTGGAAGGTTATCAGCTCCTTTCTAGTTGTTGAAAGGATCAAGTAACGGTTTTGTGGCGGGGGATTTTAAGTTTTTAAATATTTTAACTCTAACAACAAAATTTTAGCTAGTCGCGTCAATTTATATTTATTAATCTATTTTATTTTGCGTATTATGATATGATCCACAGAATATAAAACAACACTTAGGTGTTTCCTACTCTCTAGGCGTTTTTAAACTGGTCTCGTAAGTATAGGGTTATGCAAAACAGTTTTAGGAATGGCTGTAGAAACTAATGGTTAGTGTAAACAAAATTTTCACTAAGAGTGGCCTAAACACGTTAGGTATAAATTTAGGTGATTCTTAAATTGAGCGCAAACGAGCCTAAATAAATTAATTTTAATGAATCTCGTAGCTTCTTCCCCAATCTTTCAGAAGCATTTGATGTTGCGGGGAAAAAATATTTAGAAGAAGTTTTCCTTCATGAAAAGTGAATCAACCCTATTCGTGGAAGATGATAATGATATTATGTTATGTTATGATATCAAAAGATAAGAGTTGCAGGTAACACTCGAGATTTGGCGCCAAAGTAGGTAGTCCCTTCCTCGTTGCCACTGATTGTAAAGGCTAGATGTACCGATCGACTACCTGTACCCCTACCATGAGTTGCTAACGAAACTTAACGCGCTCGATATCGACAACGTAAACGTGCATTTAGTATGGAGAAATTTTACTTCAGATAACTGTCAATAGATGGCGTAGTTTTAATTCCATACAAAATCGCGTTTACGCCGTCGCTATCGAGCGCGTTTACTTTGGTTATCAACTCATGGTAGGGGTACTGGAAGCCTAGCATGAAGCTATCGCGATCGGGGCTTATATCTGTTCGCCCTCCTCATGGTATTAGGACCGTTGTTGTTGTTTGTGCTAGGCACGGGTGGTTTTTCTTGACTTTGTGGACTGTAATTATTGAAATCAAACCCCGAAATAATTAATGATCTTCAACTACAATTTTTTATAAAGTTAAAGGGCAAGTGTTGCCATACTTAAAATTTATTCTTAATGTTACCAACAGTTTGTAGAGGGTTATTGCTTTGAGAGAGCAACAGTACGAGTAGATATGGGTCAACATATCGAAACTCTTTTTAAAACTTTTACCGACTTCCACCAGTCGTCACATGATCGATCTTCGTGCATGCAACTGCATCGAAGTATGGGGCACACACAAAACAAATACCACGGTGAATATCCCGTTTTAAATCTTAATAGTTATATCGAAACTCGTTATGTATGGCCATGAATTCCTCCAGAAATTGACGTCTGTTTGGCTGGCTGATTCAAGCATTGTTAACTAAATACGCATGATGATGATGACATTGATGACACGCGGGTAAGTTTGATTGGTCATCAAAAAGTTACGTTTTTGAAGTAGGTAGATTTTATGGGTTAGATGACATATGTCAAATTCGCTGTCAGTCATGTCACCGTTATGTCATTTTTATAAGGTCGGTAAATAACAGGAAATCTGAAGTATAAATGCTAAACTATTTCTTGTTTTACTTTTTTATTTAGGTTTAAAGATAATTTATTCACATAAAAGACCTGCGGTCACTTACATGGGAATAGGCCTTAAAATATTTCACTGTCGTTCACATTGCACAGGTACCTAGGTAAGTATAATCAGTGTGTCGAAAACAAAAACATTTATTTAAATAATTAGACTTAGTAAATGCGCCTTCGGGGATTGGACCATTGGTGCCAGTGATAGTGACGTTGCCAAGGAAACAATGGAAATAAAAGTAAGAAAGAAAAATAGAAAAAAAGAAAAAAAGAAAAACAACAACCTAGACCTTATATTCTAGGATCTTTCCCATTGTTTCCTTTCTAGGATCTAGATCAAATAATTACAAATAAAATAAAATATATTTGACCTCTCTGACACAGAAACACACCGTCACGTGACCGGCAACTTTGTATGACAAGTTAAATTTTAACTTTGATATTTCAACCTATGTTCTTTAGGGAAAATTGTTCAGTTTCATGAGTACTAACTACCACTATGTTGCGAATAAACAACCAGTTCACGGCGTTGTATAAAAGTACTACGTGGTACTACTGTGACTGGTACCGAAGGGACCTCAGAAGGGACATTCACCTCCCCCACCTGCACGAGTTCCCCGCCCCGCACCCCGCAGGCGACGCCGCCGCACTCCGTCAGGTGGTGTCCATCGGTGGTACTCGATGAAGCATTAAAGACTATTTTCCTTCGATTTTCATTGACGTCTGGCAGTTTATAAAATTTCAAATGGCGTTCGTTCTTTAAAGTGTCCTTGGCGGTGACGTAATAATATGAATTGAAAATGTAAATGGGTGTACGTACACAGTAGCTTCTTTCGTGCTACGTGCTGGATACCATGAAATTTATTATGTTATGACGTCACATCGAACCCAAACTGGGTTTCCCTTATAAATTTGTTCAATGCCACACACGCCCATTTATTTATCCTGATATTTATTATAGCTTTATTTCCCTTCACACTTTTTCTGTATGCTAAAATATTATTTATCCTTATTTGTGGCTAATCTACGCATATTGTTACTGTATATAACACAATGCAATGACGATAAAGGCCAGTGCCAAGGATGATTTAAAAACTTCTGCCAAACGTACAGACAGACGTGGTCACATTTTTTGTCATATAAAAATACATAAAACTGGAACGGACCATTTTATGAGCACTGGTAAGTGTAGTCCTTCTATAATTGTATGCCTTTGACTTTCTTATCTATTTTGATCAATTTCCATTCCATGTATACTTAAATTTTAAAGTAACTTTGCCTGAGACTTCGTTCATGAAATATTATAAACGCCCGATTTTCTAAATAGGTGTTTAGGTGATTAGCGTATAATACCTATCATGCATAGCATTATCGTAGCCATTTGAGTGCTTTTCATCGTAATTCATTTAGTAGTTTAAGTTATGTGTTAATAATAAAATAAGTTAGTCAATTATTGAAGGTTTTCTTTTATTATATACAACGTGCTAATTAAATGCTTGATTGCTTATCTTGCGGACGGTTTTGAGGTTAACCTACCTCACAAACCCTGGTGTCGGAATTGTATAGCCGGATTAGGCTTCAAATTTACTTGGCCAAATTGTACGAAAAGTATAAAAAAAAAACAATTTCAGAAAACTTGCACAACAACAGTTGTTCAGTTTCATGCCCTGAAATATCATCACCCGACCCGAGAGGTTATGCGAAGGTTTAAGCCATTGATTGAGTGAGCACCTCCTTTCAGGTTTTGTTAAATTGCCAACTTAGCAGTCTATTTGTAAATTTTCACGTCCAAACGGAGTGTCTATATACATAAATTATATTGCTATGATTAAAAATACTTGTATGTGAAAAACACATCTTTATACTGAGGAAAAATCACACAGGAAAAGTTGAAAGTTACACTAAAAGAGGACCTAACTCCTAAGAGATTACAAGTATTTTAATATATACTAGCTGCCCCGCCCGCGGCTACGCTCGCGTTGGTTTTCGACTTTTCTCTGTAGGTACCATTTCTATCACTGTAATAAAATTTAATTAAAACTTTATGCCCACTCTACCATTTTTCCCGTAGGAATGAGGCATTTTCCCGCACTATAAGTTAGCCTTAATCCATCCCTAAGATCTGTTCTATATCTGTACCAAGTTTCACCAAATCTTCCCGCGCGACTTACCTTTTTCCCGTGGGAATAAGGTATTTTCCCGCGGTAAGAGTTAGTCTATATTCTACTCTTAGGTTAAATATATCTCTGTACCAATCTTCATCAAAACTTTTCATCTGCACCTACTACTATTTTTCCCCTGGGAAAAAGGGTTTTCCCGCGGTAAAAGGTGACCTTTATACTTCCCCAGGGTCTATTTTATCTCTGTACCATGTTTCGTCAAAAAAATCCACTTGCGCTGCCATTTTTCCCGTAGGAATAAGGAGTTTTCCCGCGGTAAAAGGTAGCTTATATGCATCTCCAAGGTCTATTCTATCATACCCCAAGCTCAGATTGGTGATACCAAGTTTCATCAAGTTTCCGCCCCACTGCTCTACCCGCGCTTACAGTCATTCCCGTGGGAATAAGGTATTTTCCCGAGGTAAAAAGTAGCCTATGTCCGTCCCCAAGGTCTATTCTATCTCCTTATCAAGTTTCATCAAAATCGGTACAGTGGTTTTGGCGTGAAAGCGTAACAGACAGACAGACAGACAGACAGACAGAGTTACTTTCGCATTTATAATATTAGTAGGGATGGTACTAGGTTCACATAATAAATGAAGAGATGTCGAAAGCAACGCAGGTAAGACTAATCCGCGTCTCAAGTAAGGATGCGCACGATTACCAAGTTTATTTGCAGCCAAAATCGCACCCATTCCAAACAGTGCGAAAGCAATTTAGACAATCAAAGCGGCAAAAATACCTTTGTTTTGCAAAGTTGTTTTTGCTGCCGCTCTACGACCACAATCTATTTTAAAAAGAGTACAACAAGCGCAAATAAATTTGTAATCGTTCGCATCGTTACTTGAAACGCGGATTACAAGTATAGTAGCCAGCGCATGCGGCTGGACATATCGACCTTGAGAGCGCCTATATTCCGTAGCGGTAGGGGTGACAATTCTAGTGCGAACTGCGAGTATCTAGCCGCATGTGCTGGCTTCTGTACATTAGATTGATACCAGGCCACAGAATAAATAATGTGACCAGGCATGCATACAAAGTGAGGAGATGATTCAGGGATTCGGTCGATTGATCCCCATTACGATGAAACGTTCTCGATTGACCTATATCAGTCTTCACTTGCATTTGTTTACTGCATATCTCGTGGACATACTTTATATTTTGTTACTTATTTATGAAATAAGTGTTTTCTGGCTATTTTAGTCAAAGGTTTTGAAATTACAGTAGACTAGCGAATTCGCTGTAGGTACTTTTTTGTTTTACATGGTTTTATTTTTTCTACCAAAAATATGAAGAGAATTTTAGTTTTCTCGTTTTTGTATGATTTGCTCTATTCGTTAAAGCCAACACTTACTTACTTACATTCTGTTAAAAAATTGAAGCACGTTGAAGGTATGTACTGCAGTAGGGAGCACATGCGGCTGGATATTATGACCTTGAGAGCGCCTGTATTCCGTAGCGATAGGGTCGAATTTCGTAGTCTTAATTTCCAACCACATATGCTGGCTTCTGTGCCTAATCAATTCCGTGACGATATATTCAAACAAAGTTTTAATTAACTGTATTTAAATTACTATGATAATAAAAATATTGCTGTCGTTGATTCGTTACCTTACCTCTACTGACGACAAGTTAAATATGAGTTAGGTAATAATGAGTTTAATTTAACCAACATTAGCACTTATTAACACGCATTAGCGTTACCGACCCGCAAGGTTGAGTGAAGATCCGCTCTGCGATATAAGCAGAGTTCAGAATACGCTTTACTAATAGCATGGTATAAAAAAACAAGGTCTAACAATCGTACTGTCAAACTTGACACAAGCCTACGTCATCTGCTGTTCATCCTTGTCGAATAATACGCATTCAAGTTACGTGGTCTTCTTGTTAGACCTTGTTTTCTTAGACCATCATGAATAATAGTAGCAAATAGCGATATTGGGCTCAAATTCGGCGTGGCCGCTAAAATCTCTCTAAGTTTAAGTTGTTGGTCTCTTTCATTGTTATGGGAATCGGAAAGGATTAAAAATGAATGAATTTAATTTTGAATGAATGATATCTAAAATAAGCAGCAGCGCAGCTGTCAAGTTCCGCTTAATTTAAGTGGGATTTTTTCGCATGCCTGCTAAATGTAACGTGAAAGAGACATATATGGTTCTTAGTTAGAGCGTAATATGTAGAATCGGGCCCATTGTTGTGCTATGAGCTATATGCTATACTTATGCTATTATATTATAGCGTTGATAGTCTGAACTCAGCTTTTATATAGTGATCGATCAGTAATAGGTACCTTATTATACTCACTATGTTTATTTTTGTAATCAGTACGCCTTCTTGACTCTAGTTTAAAGGCAAAGAGTCGCTAGGTTCTCGGGTCATTAATACCCAGTGCAAAACAAAATTGAAGACTTTTTAGTTTGCAGGATTTCAATCTTAATGCATTTGGAACAAAATTCAAAGTCTAATTTGCATGTTTCATGACAGCAGTTATGAACGTGACAGTAAATTTCGGACAAAAAACATCATCCAGTTGACACATCACTGTTTCTAGCACTAATTTGCAGTTTCAACAAAATATAATATTATTGCTACGAATAGTTAGCCGCCTCGAAACCCTGTTTAATTCCAACTAGGAAAATACACGGCGGGATAGCTAAATATTCTTAAGTCATAAAAAAATACGATTATCATACGAAAACATACCAAATGATGATATTTTATATATTAAATAATTGCCATTTCATAAAAAAAGTAAATTAAGAAAAAATATTTCCAGTAGGTCATGCGTAAAGAAAAAATGCGTCGTAAATCATGAGTTCTCTAGGTTAATTAAGTATTATCAAACCAACCAATATTTAGTTAAGGATAATATTTAGACAAGTGAGTCATCCATTACGTAGATAAGTTCTCGTACGCTTAGCGTAAATGATACAGTCAGCAACGAAAGCTATGCTAATTGATGAAACTGTATGTAATATTGTCTTCTTTTTTTTTAATTTGGTTTTACAAAGTGACGTTCAACCACTGACGCAGGTGTTGCGCTCACAAAATCTTTAACGCACGCATGTGACCTTTCAAAAGCATTTGATTGTGTTCAACACGAAACCCTATTGCTCAAATTGAAACATTACGGAGTCTGGAATAATTCATTTAAATTGATACAGAAAGTCGTATTTAGAACACAGAATTCAGACAGTTCAGGTAAATGAAATGAAGTCAAAGGGTTCTTTAGTTAAAATTGGTGTGTCGCAAGGATCTATATTGGGACCTTTTCTCTTTTTAGTTTATATAAATGATCTGCCTTAAAGTTAGAAATCTGTCAAGTATTGTTTTATTTGCAGATGACACCTCTCTTCTTTTTAAATTGAATCGAGGGACACCTCAATACAATGATGTCAATAACACTCTTGAAAAGGTCCACAACTGGTTTACTTCTAATAATCTGGTACTAGACGCAAAAAAACTAAGTGCATCAAATTTACCCTACCAAACGTGAATAGCTGTAGGGGTGATATTTGTGTTAAATGATGAACGGCTTGATCTGGTAGACAGTACAGTGCAGTAGAGGAAATGTCATCAGAAATAACAATACCAAATGAAATTATATATATAAGCTTGTAACGGTTAGCAGTTGCGGTAAATCAAAAATGTCCTGAGAATTAAACAGTGTATCAAAAAAGTTAATTCTGTTGCAAAATTAATAAAAACAAATTACGTATATTACCAAATACGGTACAAAATGTGTTTGGTAACGCTACCAACGAAATGCGTCAAAACACATAAATATTCAGCAAACAATCTAATTAAACAGAAGAGAAACATAGTATGTATCAGGAAAATATTGATTTTTAACATAGTTTTTGTGTTTTGTTTCAGCATGGTACCAGGTTCGTAGAAGTGTGTGAAGATGGACAAGCCAACGATGCACATGCTCTCCGTTCAGGAGCCGAGCGGGCAGACTAGGAAATCCACGCAGTACTGCGCTGCCGTTGCAGGTTCGTTAGCATGGTGAACGCTGGTCAATTGTGGGTTGATCACTTTCACACACAACCTTTGAATTGCTTCATAGGTGTGTGCAGTTTTCGTCAAGACGTGTTCCTTTACCGTAAGAACGTTGAATATTCGTACAAAAAATCGATAACACATTCTACGTGCTGAAGTTCGAATCCTTGAACTTCTGAATGGAAGTCAACGGCCCTAGCCATTTGGCCACCGACGCTTACAATTGCAGGTATAATAATAATAATAATAGATATTGCATATTAAATTCACGTAAGGAGCCTCTATATGTTACGTGTTGAATATCATGTATCCCTGTAAACTACGAGGCCCTGTAACCATGTGTCTTTATTTACACAAAACAAAGTTACACATAGATACAAAATTACAGACCGAATAAGGAAAGGATCCTCCATACTGTCTGTGTCTCCTATCGCGATTTCAGTGCGTAAAGGACATACCAAAGTAGAGACACTTAGCAAACGAGAGGTAGATCAAGAATTAAAAAATATTTTCAATCTATATTCGGGTTATAAAAGTATGAGGGCTTTTCGATGTCAATTCAGACCTGTGTAGCGATAAAGTCAGTATCAGAGTTTATATTCAGCCTGGCACATAAAAGCGGTTGCAATCTGTGTTACAGGACGCATATAAACTCGGATATCGGGTCGGTATCGCCCGTCTCTCGGTTCTGTGAGATCTATTGCATCTAAATAAATAGTATTTGTACTCATTTCAATAACAAACTAATTGATATTCCCAAACAATATTAAGCTCCCTGTACCTTGTTCTGAGCCTAATTAATTGAGTAGCAAACCTTGTTTCCGCTTCCGGTGAGACGTTTTAGCCCCTTTTTACCTGCCAGTGGCGCCATTTCCGGCGTTAATACAGCTACGAGTGGCGGGGGGCGAGCGCCGCGCGCGCAGCCGCACCGCATTCCCGTCATTGGCGTTTTTGTTTCCCTACGGTGCAGACGTGATTTTAATATTTTTTCAAATTTTAAAAATTTTCCACAAGTTTTCCATAAAATTTTAATAGTTCGAAATGAAACCATTTTCAAAGAAAATCAATAAAAAAGTGAAAGCCCCTCGACGACGACACCATGATTCGACTTCGGACGTATGCAGCAGCGCCAGGACTAGCAGCTCGGAGGAAGAACACGAGGAGGAGAGGAGAAGTCCTCGTCGTCGTCGCCGTTCCAGCCGGAAAGACCACAAACGGATAAGTAGACTTGAAAAACATCTTTTAGAATTATCTAAAAAAATTGATGTGCTTAACAAAACCGTGATTAGATCTCGAGGTGAAAGTTCCTACCGCAATTGTGAAAGTGATTCATCGGATTCAGTTTTGTCGGTAGACCTGAATGAACAAGAAAAGGAGATTATAAATCCCGATAAAGATTTAGATTTTAAATTAGAAACTACCGTCAAAAATAAAGTGTTAAAATCTTCCGAGGGCCATGTTGAAATTTTAAATAAACTTCAGCATTTAAATTCACCGGATTGGTCGCAAGTTAGATATGCTGAAGCTCAAAAAGAATATATTTCCATGCCTGGTTTTGTTGAACTGAATAGTAATGATCTCGTAAAACACTTAGATCGGAGTCCGTCCCTTGCGGTTACCGAACGTTCACTTGCGGCTATTTCGCACGGTTTAATCATGCAAAACGAAGCTCTGCAAAAAGGCATCACCTCTTTAGTGAACTGGCTGCTTCAGCATGGCGAAGATACCCCCATTACTGGACAAGAAGTTTGCGATCAAGTTAATGAAATATTTGCATCTGAATATAATAAGATAAACACAGATTTATTGCAAATGGTCTGTGGGCGTCGTGCTGACATTATCCAACAACGTCGTAGTTTCATTCTTAATTACGTGCGCGACAAGTACCTCAAAGAAAGTTTACAAAATATTCCTCCAACAACAGAGTATCTATTTAATGAACCGAATTTTTCAGATTTGATTACCAAACACGGAGGAGTGGGAAAAGTGTTTACATCTCCTTCGTACCGACTACCCGCGCAGGGCAAGTCGAATAAACAGCCTCCTCTTGCGCAAAGAGTGAGTGCTCCTTCCACGTCTATGGCTAGTGCGGTTACGCGCAGTGACCACAGCACGAAACAGCCAGCGCCTGCGCAAGGCCGCAAAAGACGAGCAGTAGACGAGCCATTTCATGCCCTACGCAATGGAAAACGTCGGCGACAACCGCTGCCTGCTGGACGTCGTCGCCGAGAAAATTGACTATCATGTGAAGTTTCGAGCGGGGATGATCAAACAAAGGGTAAGTGTTTGGAGGGATCTGGGAGCTCCTATTCATATCATAAACATGTTGCGGAAAGGTTATCGGATTCCTTTTTATGTAAAACCTCCATTAGTTCTGCCGTCCAAAATTGCAACTTGTTTTCATACCAAGAGCACCAGAGACATGTCGAAACAGATAAAAATTCTTGTCGATCTAGGCGCCATAGAAAGAGTAAAGTTACCTGTGTCTCCGAGTTTTGTCTCGACCATGTTTCTGGTGAAGAAGAAAGGGATCGGAAAACCAACCTATCGACCAGTTTTCAATCTAAAACTTCTAAACAAATATATTTTCGTGAAAAAATTTTATTTAATAAATATGTACAAAGTCCCAGATTTCCTCCAACCTCAAGACTGGATGACAAAGGTAGACCTGTCAAATGCCTACTTTCATCTACCAGTTGCCCCCGCTCATCGACGTTTCCTTCGCATGTCATATGCAGGAACAATATGGCAAATGACTTGCCTTCCATTTGGCCTGGCGACTGCGCCCAAAGTATTCGCCAGCTTGACCAATTGGGTCGCGCAGACCTTGAGGTCTCAGGGCATTCGATTGATCGTGTACCTAGACGATTTTTTGATAGCTTCCCAATCAAGGCATCAGCTAGTGATTCACACAGATTTAGTAATCAGGACTCTTCAGAGCCTGGGTTGGGTTGTAAACTTGGAAAAGTCGATTTTGGAACCGCAAAGATCAATCGAATATCTTGGGATTATTTGGGATCCATGGTCCAATGTAAAACGTCTCCCGAACGACAAATTACTCTCTCTGAAAAGGAAAATCGGGAAAGCATCTCAGATGGAGAATTGGTCACTCAAAGAAATTCAAAGTTTGCTGGGCACATTAAACTTCGCAAGTTTTATTGTACCAAGAGGTCGCCTGAACTCCCGCGCGATACTGAAATTCAGCAACCATCTGTTGAAATCCCAGGAATCCAGATCAGACTTGTTCCCACAGAGTGTCTTGTCAAACCTGAAGTGGTGGATGTTGAATTACGAAAAGAATTCGCGTCTTCATCTTCCGGCGCCGAAGTTCTTTCTGTCCACAGACGCATCGGGTTCTGGGTGGGGCGCGCAGCTCAATGCTCAGACCTTGTCGGGGTACTGGAAACCTCAAGAAAAGCATTGCCACAGCAATTGTCTCGAAATGATGGCAATACTGCGTGTATTACAGCAAGAAGGGTACACGATGTCCAACTCAAGCCTTCTGATTCAGAGCGACAACCGGACTGTTGTGGCATACCTGCGCAACGAAGGAGGTACCCGGTCGGAAGTTCTTCAGACCTTGACACACCAGGTATTAGACGCTCTAGATCTTTACCACATTTCTTTGACGGTGTATCATATCCCAGGCCGTTACAATTACGTAGCAGATCGTTTGTCCCGGGCCAAAGCCTCGACAGAATGGCACCTAGTTCACCAATTCACTTGGCAGGTATTCGAACTATGGGGTATTCCGGAAATAGACCTCTTTGCTTCCGAAACTGCTCATGTGGTCGAAAATTATGTCTCTCTCGATCAGAACGACCAGAATGCGGTATTTTGGAACGCTTTCTCTCGCCCGTGGCATTACAAACTTGCCTGGGTGTTTCCACCACCTTGCCTGATTCCCAGGGTTCTTTCTCACCTAAATCAAGCAACTGGCATTTTCATAATGATAGTCCCACTTTGGGAAAAGGTTTTCTGGCGCCCGGACCTTCAGGCCAGAGCTCTGGCCCTTCCCATAGCGATACCCAACCTCGAGCAAATGCTAGTAGACACTCAAACGAATCGAGCCCCACCGCAAGTAAACCAGATGACTTTAGAAGTGTGGCAGATACAGGGTGGGCAGTTCTGCTAGATTCTTGGAGTAAAGCCCAGATTGATATTCTTGATAAAAGCTGGCGAAAGTCTACTCTGAGTACTTATAAACCTGCCTGGTTGAGATGGGGGTCGTGGTGCCGTGAAAATAATGTAGATTTTCGTAATCCTATGCCTATGGATCTTGCACGTTTTTTAGCGGATTTACATTTAAAAAATAAGTTGTCCTACAAGTCTATTTGTTTACACAAATCTGTAGTATCTACGTTTTGTCAACCTACTTCAGGTAATCCTTTGAGTGCTCACATCTTGGTCAAGCAAACATTAAAAGGAATTTCCTCACAACATCCAGCTAAACGTAAATCTCCCATCTGGGATTTAAATATTTTAACAGATTATTTGTCAGCCAATGCTCCTTGTAAATCAACCCTCTTTGAAATTTCTAAAAGAACAGCTATTATTCTCTTGCTAAGCTCCGGGCGTCGCGTCCATGACTTGACTCTTTTGCGAATAGACAAATCTCATTGTATTTTTGAAGATAATTCTATACTACTATGGCCTGAGTTTGGTTCCAAGACGGACACAGCTTTTTATCGTCAGTCAGGATGGCGTCTATTACAATGCCAGTCGAACCAGAACATAGACCCGGTTCACTGGATTAATACACTAATTGAACTTTCAAGGGAACGTAGTGAGGAATTTATCAATAAAACGACGACGTGCGCTCGGACGAGACGTATAATGACAACTGTTCATAGGTCGATGCGTACACACACACTAACAAAGTAACAAACATCACAAACCTCCACCCTTATTTAACATTCTAAGATGACAATAAGTCGACAGCAAATCTCTTTAACTTAATACTATTTTTACATTGATGTAGAAAGCAAATACAAATTGAAATATGCGGGAAACACTTCTAGATTATAATATAAACAAGATATGCTTAGTTCTGACGTGACTCATGGGTATTATTGGGGTCGCTTTATATAACAACTAAGCTGAACAACTCTACGAAACCTTAAAACTAAAAAATATAACTTAATAATAAGCAATTTAAACAACACACGCTAAAACTTATAAGTTGGTGGATTATTCACTCGACATTTCCGGACAGGACGGGTCCGGGACGGTTCAGGGGTCGGCGGCATAGATGGTGGCGGTGGAGGAGATAAAACCTTAGGGTTTTCAACACAGTCATGAAAATCATCAGTACCGTCCTGATTGGGTTGAGCGTCCAATGACGTTTCTTTTTCCAGAATTATATTTTTCTCACCCAATGAACCCTCCACTGGCACCGGAGTGATTTCTTGTTGGCTTGTTGGACAAACTAGTGAGCTGCGTTTTTTCGGTCTTAATTGATCTATATGTTTATGATAATCTCTGCCAGATATATCGACCACCCTATAGTCAGTAGCGCCTAATCTTTCTCTTATCTGTCCTGGAACCCATTTTTCGTTCCCTGCATGCTGGCGCAACCACACTTCGTCCCCGCGCTGTAACTCCCGCAAACTACTTGCCCCGCTCTCCCGTTGACGTATTTGACATTTCATAACTCTGCCCTTCCTATCAGGTACTAAAGCATCTAGTCTGGTACGTAACCTACGTCCTAACATCAAAGTAGCGGGAGCTTCACCCGTTGTACTATGTTCCGTATTCCGGTAATATAGTAAAAACTTGTTTACTGTTAAGTTAATGTCTAACCCTTCCCGAATAGCTTTCTTAATGACTCTTTTAATTGTTTTTACCGCATTTTCAGCTGCACCATTAGACGCGGGATGGTACGGCGCTGAAAATATGTGTTCCACTCCATTTGATTCTAAATATTCCGAAAATTCACTACTGGTAAAGGGAGGGCCATTGTCCGATACTATCTGTTTAGGTAAGCCAAAACGGGCAAAGAGATCACTTAATATGAGAATTGAGTGCCGAGCCGCTGTACTTGGAACTTGGTGTACTTCTATCCATTTGGTCCTGGCGTCTACTATTATGAAAAAAATTTTACCGTTTATCGGACCTAAAAAATCTACATGTACACGGGCCCACGGCATGTCTGGCCAGGGCCACGGACACGGCGCGTGTCGCGGCGGCGCGTCCGCTTCAGCCGCGCACACGGCGCACTGCCGACACGTCGCTTCCACCGCCTCATCAATACCGGGCCACCACACATAGCTCCTCGCGATCGCTTTGGTCTTTACCACGCCCATATGAACCTCATGTAATAGCTGTAATACCTTACTTCTACACGCTTCCGGAATAATCACCCTGTGCCCCCACATAATGCAACCTAGTTCCTCGTAAAGTTCATTTTTCCTATTATAAAATGGTTGTAACGCCGTAATATCATTTACCGAGGGCCACTCGTTTCTGAGGTAAGACAGTACTCTGCCTAGTACTTGGTCGCGAGACGTCTGCTGCTTGATAACTTTGTAATCAAGTAACATAGCATTTTGTGCGAAGTGTAAATATGTCTGTTCTGGTGAAGTTAAGACAGAGCTTTTATTACACAATGGCAAACGTGATAAGCCGTCGGCCCCGTTGAGTTCTGATCTAACATATTCTATATTGTATGTATAAGCCGATAACTTAATAGCCCATCTTTGTAACCGACTGGCTGCCATGGCCGGAATGCCCTGTTTTGGTCCAAAAATCGTGACAAGAGGCTTGTGGTCGGTTCGTAGGGTAAATTGTCTTCCGTATAAATATTGATGTAATTTTTCAAAGCAAAATACTATCGCCAAAGCCTCCCGTTCGATTTGTGAGTAGTGTTTCTCGGCACTGGTAAGTGCGCGCGAAATAAACACGACTGGACGCTCTGTCCCCCCGCTACCGCCTGGCTGAGTGAGCACTCCTCCGACGCCCCGCGCGCTCGCGTCACAAGTTATATACAATGGCTTACTAGTATCATAATGAGCTAACACCTCCGCGCCGGTTAAAATTGTTTTAATTTTAATAAATGCTGTTTCACAAAGATGATTCCAATTCCAACGGGCGTTTTTTTTTAATAAGTCGTATAACGGCGCTATAATAGTACTCATATTCTTTACAAACTTTGCGTAAAAATTTATAAGACCTAAGAAAGACCTAAGCTCCGTTGCGTTCGTGGGGCGTGGAATTTTAGTGATAGCTTCTACTTTCCCTGAATCTACTTTAATACCATCCTTAGCTATTACATAGCCCAAATACTTTACTTCTTTCGCCATGAACACACATTTACTACTTTTTAATTTCATTCCATGTGACAGTAATCGGTCCAAAACCTTCCTTAACGTGTCCAAGTGATCGTGCACCGTTTTAGACCCTATAATAACGTCATCTAGAAAAACTTCCACGTTAGGAATATCACTAAATAAGTTCGACATGATGCGCTGAAATATGCCAGGACTGGAAGATAACCCGTAAACTAAACGTTTATATTTGTAAAGACCTTTATGCGTATTTATAACAGTCAAATTATCTGGGTCATCCAGTTCTATCTGATTATAAGCTTGCGAAAGGTCGATTTTTGAAAATATTTGCGCCCCGTTAAGCCCCACTAGAAGATCGTCGATACGTGGCAGAGGATATCTATCTATCAAGAGAACTGGATTTAAAGTAACCTTATAATCGGCACAAATACGCAGCCCACCATCAGCCTTACGTACCGGTACCAATGGAGTAGCCCAGTCTGCGCTCTCGACTGGCTCGATCACGCCAGCGCGCAGCATGGCCTCGAGCTCTGCATCTACGCGCTCGCGCAAGGAATAGGGCAGCGGCCGCGCGCGACAAAAAATTGGTACCGCGCCTTCCCGCACCCGTAGCCTCGCCTTGCCGCCCGTGAACCGGCCCAGTCCCTCGGTGAATAGCTCTTTATACCTGGAAAGCAAGGTTTTTAAGCTGTTACTTTCATCTTCACCGTCCGCCGCACCTACCCCCACGTTAAACATAGGAATATTAATCGCCAATTCGGATAACCATTGCCTACCTAGCAAAGATGTAGTTCCACCATCAATAATATACAAATCCAATTCTTTACACATTTTTCCGAATTTAACCCTAGGTTTAATTACTCCAATAGGTTTGATTTTTGTTCCATCATAAAATTTTAATACTAGATTGGTTTTTTCTATGCACCTCGTATTGAAAAAAATCATCATAGGTTTTTTTACTGATACATGATACCACTGAACCCGTATCTACCTCCATTTTAATCTGCGCGTTGTCAATAGACATAATTAAGCTTACCGGTTTATAACCGTTTAAGCACAGCTGGAAAAAGTCCTCTTCCACTTCTTCTGCCTCCGAACTCGTGTCGTCCGAGGGCGCGGCGTCTTCTTCCCCCGACAGCTCCGCGGCCCGGCCCCCGCCGGCTGCGGCCTGCAGGTGCACCCGCGCCTGACGATGCGTACTCCCTCGCTTGCTCCTGATTCCGGCCGCCGCCGTGGGGCATACCCGTCGAAGATGTCCTTTCTGTCTACATTTCCCACAGACGTACGTCCGGAAACGACAGTCATCTCCTAGGTGCCCCAAACCACCACACACATTGCAGGTTTTCGAGTTGTCATTGCTACCTTCTCGTGACATCCGCCCGCTGCCATAGTGCCGGCGCCCGGCAACGACGGCATGCACCGCGGCCTCCCCAGCCGCACTCGCCGCTCCCGCGGATCCGCCTGACTCCACCGCCGCGGAGTCCCTCTCCGCTGACTCCATCGCACACGATATCTTCACCGCCCTACTGTAGGGTAGATCTTCCTCCGCGAATAGGCGCTGCCGAATTATGTCACTGCTCAGACCACAAACTAACTGATCTCGAAGATTCTCTTCTAAGGTGGTTTGGAAATCACAATATTTCGATAATCTTTTTAATTCCGAAATATATTGCGCTATTGTTTCACCTGTTTGCTGTCTCCTCTGTCGGAATCGAAATCTTTCGGCCATAAAAGAGGGTTTTGGTTGTAAATGTTCTTGCAAAATCTGCACAATCACCTCGTATGTTTTGTCTTTAGGTTTGTCAGGACTAGTTAAATTACTCAATAGCTCGTATGCTTCGTCCCCCATCGCCGCAATTAATGTAGGTAGCCACGATTCTTCTTTTACTTCGTTCACGGTGAAATACATTTCGGCTCGTTCCACGTACAAAGTCCAATTACCCGTTCTCACATTAAACTCAGTTAATTTGCCGATGGTCATCTTGTCTACTGGTGATTTTGTTCTTCCACTTATTGGTATCACGATAATGCACGCTACGTAACTTAACCTCGTTCGCCACTGAGGAATTTATCAATAAAACGACGACGTGCGCTCGGACGAGACGTATAATGACAACTGTTCATAGGTCGATGCGTACACACACACTAACAAAGTAACAAACATCACACGTAGAGGCAATGTCAAGTCTCTGTTTATCAGCATATGTGGACCAGTAAAACCAGCTACTCGCAGCATCATTGGAGGCTGGGTGCGAGCAGCACTTCGTGAGGCGGGAGTACAAGCCAGTGCGGGCAGTGTACGCTCTGCTGTCGCCTCTACCAGCTGGCTTGATAACACTCCAGTTGAAGAGATCCTTACGCGTGGTAACTGGCAATCTGCCTCTACCTTTCATAAATTTTATAGACGAGAAGTTAATTATGCACGTAAAACTAATCTAATGCTATCTCATTTTCAGTCTGTTTAATTTTCATATTATTACCATGTATTACAATTTTTACAGATCAATTATTAAAATTGTATATTTCCACATTGGCGTTTCTTTAATACAGCAGCGATACCAAACACGACTCAATTAATTAGGCTCAGAACAAGGTACAGGGAGCTTAATAGTACAATTTTACCTAAAAATAAAATTGATATTAAGCGTACTTACCTTGTTCTGAGCCTAAGTACATTTCTGCTGCTGTATGAACATGATGTTCATAAGCAATATCAGCAGTGCTTCACACATGCTGAGTGAATTGAGTACCAATGACGGGAATGCGGTGCGGCTGCGCGCGCGGCGCTCGCCCCCCGCCACTCGTAGCTGTATTAACGCCGGAAATGGCGCCACTGGCAGGTAAAAAGGGGCTAAAACGTCTCACCGGAAGCGGAAACAAGGTTTGCTACTCAATTAATTAGGCTCAGAACAAGGTAAGTACGCTTAATATCAATTTTATTTTTAGGTAAAATTGTACTACTTTGACCCTTTTCAATAACGTTTACTGATCAATACAAGCGTTCAATGACTCGTCCAAATTCAATGTTAATGCCGACCTGAACTTCCTTTGACCTTCCGGTTCCATTGTTGCCTTATCATAATACGAGACATAGACAAATTGCCAATCTAAGTTCGAATCAGTACAGTTCGATTTTCTGTTGTTCTCCCTGGGGAATATTTTTTTCCTTCGTCTATACTTTGGGACGTTGTGTGTGGTCATCAGCGATCTCGTTAAATTATTGCACCGCCGTACAGCCTCGGGGGCCGAGTAGTGAAAAGGTCACTCCACATTACAGAAGTTTTGGTTTCGAATTCTGGTACACTCGTCGAACAAATAAGTAATAGTGGTTGTCTGGAAGAAATTGCTACCTAAGCAATAAGGCCGCCAATTGTACATTTTTATGTATTTTATTTGTATCTGTTCGTGTGCAATAAAGAATATTTTCACATTCATTTCATAAGTAACACTTTGTGATACTTTCCCCAGTCTGATTAGGACATTGCAGGGTAAATCACCTGATTGTCCGAAACTAAAGATGTGTAAAGCCATTGGTCCCGGCTATTTGGTTACTACGAGCCATGTCAGAGGCTAATTAATAATTAAGACACCTCAGTCAACCTTAAAACCCATACGATAAGCATATCATTTATTATTGCCATTTGCTGTTGTATGAGGATGATAAAAATGGTATGAATCAAGCAAGAAGCCGCCGAGGTTTTTGACGTGGCTCATTGGAAACTACTTAAAAAGACAAACCCACAAAGAATATTTCTATATACAGTAAATACATAGATACCTATCTCAAACTTTTCGGCTGTCTTCATACAGGAAATCGTTCCAATTCGCCAGTGTGATAAGATAAAATTGAACATTAAAATTACTTTCTTTATTTGCTACCTTGGAATAACCCAACTCTTTGAATGAACCTCAAATCGATAGTAGCGTCAATTGCAAATCTATTTCTACAATATCGCACTCGATATTTTGCTGTTGTCCCGAACAAAAATAGCCGTCATGTGAACAACCCTATCACAACATGCGCTTGCGTCGTCACTCGTCGGCTGGCACGGCTCTCAGTTCGGTTCGGGGCTATTAATATTGAGTTATTTATGCGGTCGCGGCTTCGCGATCGACCGAATCGATCACACGATCATAAAAACGCCATCGACAATTTCCTTGATGATGCATCCTGAAAACTTTAAAATTATGTCGATTTAAAAGAAGCGGCACCACCAGGCGAAGCCAATGTATGTTCCCATCTTTGACTAGGGACTACTATTTGGTATTCTGTGCTTTGACCATCTACAGTCCATTTTGATAAGTGGAGTGCAGTTGGATAGCTATTTATTCACTAGCTCATCAGCATATATCATCATTTCAGCTGAAAGATGTCTACTGCGCTGGATAAAGGCCTCCTCCATAGATCTAAGTCGAAAGGCCCTGCTCTGCTCGCATCCAGCGTTACTGCCTATAAATGTAAAACCTGCGATTTGTTCTCGAAATTGAAGAACCCGTACGAGGCTAGCGTAGTCTAAGGACTATTTACCCTAATTCGGTATGGGTTCGAGCCTCTCCGTAGGCACATAAGGGGCAGTTAGTTAATGTTTGTCCTAATCAAACTGGGTAAAGTCTTACGAAACGTCCACACTGGGCATACGGACTGCGGGACGGAATCCAAGTTTATAGTGTGCATCTGGATTGAGGGCCCATTTTTTAAAAGTTTACAAAACGATTTGAGATTTACAGGGAATGTAATAAAGAATAGTAAAAACATGAAGCACAGGGTCACGAATTTCTTAAACATAAATTGAAACTGTGGTGATTAAAAAACTTGGGCTCTCAATCCAGATGCTCGGCTAAAGTGGCATAGTTCAATTTATGTTTAAGAAATTCGTGACCCTGTGCTTCATGTTTTTACTATTCTTTATTACATATACCCTGTAAATCTCAAATCGTTTTGTAAACTTTTAAAAAATGGGCCCTCAATCCAGATGCACACAGTTTATATGCTATATGTTCCATAGAAAGAGGGCGCAAACTATGTTACAGGCTGTAACAATCGACATACAAATAGGTTTTTTTACAAGTAGATTTTGTCATTAAGCGCTTTTGTCATTCTGCGCCTTTGATATTGTGCACTATGCGCTTTTAATATTTTGCGTTTTTAACCTTTTGCGCCCACTTGTCATTTAAAGTCATTTTGCTCTTTTGACCATTTGCTCCGAAACGCATATAAACTCTGATATTGTCTCGCAGCCCGCGCTTTGCCACGTCTGTAGGTTCGCGGCTCAACAATATGTCTTGTTTTCTAGCGGCCATCGGTGCGGTGATAGCGGGCACCATCCTCGCCTGGACTTCGCCAGCCCTTCCTCAACTGCAGCCTCCTAATCCTGAAGCTCTTCAAAACTGCACCGGCATCATCGCCGTCGGCAACGGGACCCACAATGTCACCGTCGTTAACGGACACATCCACTCACTCGTCCCCATTAACGGTTCCACCGGGGTTTCCGTTATCAACGGCACCATCTACGACCAAAACAATGCTACTATCCTGGTCAACAGCATCTGTGGAATAGCTGATTTCCTCATGGATAGCAAAGACAGTATGTGTTACTAAATATTGTTTTTATCATATGAGTTAATGCGATTTTCATTACAGTCATCATCATTATCATCTTTCAAAAACGTCATGTTGGACAAAGGGCTCATCTAAAGATCTCCACAATGAGCGGTTCTGCGCTTTCCGCATCCAGCGGCTTGCTGAGACACTCGCCAGATAGTCGGTCCAGCTTGTGAGGGCTTGCCATGAGCAAGACCAGACTCAGCCATGCTGCCTGCAATTCTCTTCAGTGTGCCCGTGAACATGGTGCTTGCTTGCTACAGCCCCGAATTATAGGGAAATAATCACAGAAAATCCAATCAAATGTCTCATTATATGTGTTATCTTATCTTTCTATCTTATTTCTTATCAACATAATCACCAATAATGTGCCGAAAAAGATTTTTATACGACAATAATTTAATTATATCTGGCTTATATACCTGTATTACTTTATAATTCGCTGCAATTAATTATGGACCCTGTACTAATGACACTAAGCTTGCAACATCATAAAGATTGAATGAGAGTTAAAGTTTGTTATTTTCTACAATAATAGCGGTTATTTGTTTCTTAATTTCTTGCTCTTGCTGTTTTTCCCATTAATATTTCATTTTAATCTCGTTTTTGGCTCGTTCAACGCATACCTAAAGCTCATTCGTGTTTCGCATAAATTTACGAGTCTTTTAAAATATTGATTGCTAGTTGGTGAACACACCTGCTAGGGATAAACATTTCGCAGAAATTGTTCAAACATTTGAAAGTTTTCGGGAGTTGGGAATGCAATTTAAAACAGTCAAGAAATTTTTCTATTTAATCTCTAAGCAGTCAATATATTAGTCTAAAAATCTAAAATTCGAAAGAAATATCTGTCTAATCAAACAGCTCTGGGTGTTACATTTTATCACTGTATGTGAGCTGTGTCACATTTTATCAACGCTGTATTATTAATATCGAGTAAGTACCTATACGTAATTGAAATTGTAGATATGCATGCATTCATTAAAACGTATGGTAATTAGTATATAATTATATATTATAGCGTATAGAAATATGGCTCAAAAATATATGTCAAGTACAGTCAAGTCAAGTAACAATAAAATACAAATATGAATATTCTCTATAGTGTAAAAAAATCACAAAATTACGATATTGGGAAAAAATCAATAAATTAGAAATTGGTTCATTGAACATCGTAAAAAATACTACTTTACAAAGCCACAAGTTCCAGGAGTAAGAGAAAAAGCAGTAGTTAGGTAGGTACATAATATACGTGAAATTGCATTAATTGTAAATCCTTTATGTGATAATTCCATTCACGAATTTGAACAACTTTGACTATTGCGCCAACCACGAAATCACGAAAGGACAATCTTCTCGGCATTTCTTTTACGAGTTTGCAGAGTTTAGCCCATAGCACAGAAGTATTATACTTATTAGTCCATAGTTGAAAAAAGCTGTTTTTATTTATGAGTACAATAAAACTACAAAATACTACAAATGTTTCACATGCCTTTAAAATTAAAAAAAATGTGTAAGAGGTACACCTATTTCGTTATACTTTCATACGCAATCTGGCACAAATAACAAATTCTATTATGTGTCTCTCAGTCGTCACATGCGCAGGCGCCACCGTCACCCCTAATATCCTACACTAAAATATACATCGTACACACGCAAACAATCTATTAAAAGATACTTAATGTCACATGTTGCACAGACATAAGAAAGTGAAAGTATTTTCATATTGTAGCCAACAATACGAGATTATTTCACTATAGCGGAACAATAAAATAATACGTTCAGAAAAATAGGTGTTTGTGTGTTGTTTGTTTGAAATACAGACTGTTACGTGATTTTTATACACTAGTCTCCTCCCGGAGCTTCGCCCGTATAATAAGTATAAAAGAGCAATTTTTCAATTCTACTAGAGCATAAACCTAATAAGATAACATCTCATTAATAGTATTATAAATAATTAAGCAGTTTATTTCAGAACATCTTTAGTCCAATGTCTAAAAATGCGTTATGTAGGTACATAAGCCATATTATGCGGCTAGACATTATCTACGAAACTCGCCCCAACTGCTAAGGAATAATAGTGCTCTCAAAGTCAAAGTGTCTAACCGCATGTGCTGGATACTGTAGGTATAGTATATTTGGGCTGTGGCTGCCACACCCACGGCACCTTTTGTTGGCGAACATCCAGCAACACGTCACTGGTGTTATGTAACACGCATCAGCAGATAAACATGAAACATAAGAGTTCAATGCTGATGTTTTTCAGAACATTGTTCTTTGGGTGATCTAAATTAATCATGAATGAGAAGCCCGTGAAAGCGGTTTATGCGTTTGTTGGGAGAATGTAGCTCTAAGACATGTTAAAGAAATAGTTTGGCTAAAGGTTCTATCAATGGCAGAACATTTGTTGTTGTGAGTTGTTGAAACCGTCAATCCTGTCCCTTGCTTTTATCTTTTGGAAAACACAACACATAGATATTTTATTATGTAAAATGATGGGATCATGTGACTCTTTTTCCCGTAGACACGAGTTTTAATTAAGCAATTTTAATGGTATTTACTAATACATCCGTCACACACATCCTCGCTCACCTCTGATGGATATGCATTTATTGTAAGACCTTCTATGATTTGAATTGTTGCAAATTTTCTTAACCTTTATTTTCTTTCAAGGTGGTCTGATCTCCTCTATCCTGGCCATCGGAGCCGCCATTATCGCGTTGCCCGTCGGGATGCTGGCCACGAAGATCGGCAGACGGCCCACCATCCTGATCCTCGCTATCCCCTTCATGATCAACTGGCTTCTGACCATCTTCGCCAACGGAGCTGGTATGCTGATCGCTGCAAGGTTCTTCGCTGGACTTGGCACTGGTATATCATTTTTGTCACTTATACATGGTCTGAGAAAACAAAGTCTAACAAGAAGACCAATTGACTGACACAAGCCTACGTTATTTTGCGCTGTTCATCCTTGTCTATTACATGCACTCGACAAGGATGAATAGGCAAAATAACGTAGGCTTAGAAAATTTAAGTAATAAATACATCTGAAAAAATGGTCATCCTGCTGAAAAAACCTTGTAAAGAATAGCTCTTGTCAATTTTTTTTTACAAATTAGGCAAAAAGACTCGCAGTATTTATTTGCATTTATAAAATTTACGCATTTGAGATAATCATAAGTATAATAACTAACAAACAACAAAATTAATATTATCTTATCTGGTATCTGGTATCTTTTTTTTAGTAGATTGTTTTTTGTGTGTCCTGTAAAACTTTGTTGCAAGCACATAAGCGTTTTCTCTCCAGGGTGACGATACGAGTATAATGATTTTATAAATAACGTACAGACTCATTGCGTTATTTAGATAATAATTACACGATAGCGGCGTCGTCGTCGCCCAAAGTAAAGTATTGTTTTTTATCCCTTCTCCTGACTGCTTGATGCTGACTGATAGGTTATTGAGCCTTAACTACTAATTTTGTAAAGTAGTCCGTCCTTTATTGTTTCGGAATGCAGTTACCGAAATAACTTTGAATCGAAAACACTGTTTGTTTACGAACTTCGCAATGAGACTGCACTGCCAGTCAAATAAAACCGTTTTACATCAACGGAAGTTCCAGAATCATCAATAACTTTATTGTTTTGGATGTATTTCAGGTGGCATTTGCGTCGCAGCCCCCATGTACATTGGTGAGATAGCCGAGACGTCTATCCGAGGGTCTCTGGGTGCCTTCTTCCAACTTTTCCTGACTGTTGGGATCCTGTTCACCTTCGTCGTGGGAGGGTATTCGCACTGGCGGACTCTGTCCATCATATCTGCTGTGTTCCCGCCTTTGCTTGTGGCTGTATTTTGGTGAGTGATCTTGAATACCTATTATGATTATTTTCTGAAAATTTATCTAGTTAAAAAAATATATTCAGGTAGTTTTTTAGGCCATGTGTTAGCAAAATACGTGTTTTAAAAATTATCTGGTGTCAAAAGTCTTCTGCAATGTTTTAAATTTGAGTTTTTAAAATCCATACCTCCAATAATAATCCATATTCATAATTTATAAAAGCGAAAATGTGTTTTATTACTGTTGTTTACGGGTCTTAGCGCGATAATTTTAAATAGGTAGGTATGTATTACGTACGATAGGTACCTTATAAGGTACGATACCTTATAATACGATACCTTATAATAACCCTAAGACCCGTAAACAACAGTAATAATGTGTAGAAAGCGCGAAAGCCTCAAACGAAAATGTGTTTGTTTGTACTTTGTACTTCTTTCACACTGGAACAAAGCAACGCATTCCTTATATTTTTTGCACAGAGATTCACTGAGAGTCGGAAAGTAACAAAGGCTACTTTTTACCGCGGTATACTATTACATTCCCACAGGAAAAGTCGAAAAATCATATGGACAGCTGTTCTTTTTTGGTCATAGTTCATGGTTTGTCAATGCAGGTGGATGCCAGAGACTCCCCAATACCTGCTGAGCAGAAACAGGCGTAAGGATGCGGAGAAATCCCTGCGCTGGCTTCGAGGACCCGACGCTGACCTGGCTGGCGAAATGGAGGATATGCAGAAAGAGGTACCTATATATTCAAAAATTACACTAAAGTTTTACGTTCACGTAACGTCAGTCAAAGATACAATTGGCAGATGCAATCGTGAATATTGATGTGCAAGAGAATACAATAAAAAGTCTTAAATGTTTTAACAGCTAGTTATAGTGTAAAATGGCTAAGGAACATAACGCTTCAAAGGTTCATGATGTGCGTGCAATACGTATCGTCGTATACTTATTTATAAGCTAAAGAAACCCTATTGTAAGTGATAATCTTAACTGACTTCATTCATTCCAGGTCGACAACGCCTCGCGCCAAAGTGCAGGACTCCGCAAGATCCTCTCGAACCGAGCGACGGTCATCGCCTTCGTCTGCTCTCTGGGCCTCATGTTCTTCCAACAGTTCAGTGGCATCAACGCCGTCATCTTCTACACCAACAACATTTTCCAAGCCACTGGATCTTCCATCGAGCCCACCATTGCTACTATCATCGTTGGTGTCGTACAAACGCTGTCTACCATCGCTTCGTCTCTACTCATCGAACGTGCTGGCAGGAAGCTCCTATTGCTACAAAGCAGTATCATCATGGGTATTACCTTGATCATCTTGGGTATCTACTTCAAATTGAAACATGGCGGCACAGATGTTTCTGCGTTAGGTTGGTTGCCTTTACTATGTTTAGTGTTGTTCATAATTTCTTTCTCTCTCGGATTTGGTCCGATACCTTGGATGATGATGGGAGAGCTGTTTCCAGTGGAAATGAGAGGCACGGCTTCTGGTTTGTCTGTGGTCATGAACTGGTGTTTGGTGTTCGTGGTGACCCTCTGTTTCCCGATCATGAAGGATGCTATCGGCATCTACAGCTGTTTCTGGTTCTTCGCTGGCTTCATGGTTGTCTGTACCGTGTTCGTGTTCATCTTGATACCGGAGACGAAAGGCAAAACCGTAGCGCAGATTCAAGCGATTTTGGCCGGCAAGTGATTCTGAGATTGTCGTTATGAATAGATTTAGTAAAAAATATGTGTACCAATACATCCCGCTATTACAAAATGAGCTTATAAAGCACAATTTTATACAATTGTAACTGTGGGTAACGATTATTATTGTTACCATTTAGATGCATCATTTTTAACACTGCCAAGATCTAAACAATTCACTTATTCGAAATTATAGCTTCCTGAGTATATTTAAAAAAAATGTTGTGATGTTATAAAATAACCTAATTAATCATTTTATAGCTACAATATAATAGTTCAAGACCAGACACTAGAACTGATTACATAGGTAAGGGTCATCGTCTAAGATAACAAGGCAAGCATTCGGACCACATGACTTGACACAAGCCTACGTCGCGTCGTCATCATGCTGTTCGTTCATCATTAAATATTTTACATTGTCAATTTAGGTACTAACCTGTAAGACTATTGTAATAGTAAAATTAGTATAAATAAATAAATAAATTGTCTATTAACACACATTCGACAAGGATGAACAGCATGATGACGTAGGCTTGTGTCAAGTCACGTGGTTCGAATGCAAGACCTTGTTTTCTTAGACCATGGTAAGGGTCTAGCCTTCCTTGCGTGGGTAGAGTAGACACTCTAGAAGGCTAGACCATGCAAGTAAGACCCGCTGTCAAAGATTTCCGAATCAGTAAATAATATAGCGTTGGTTTGCACTTTCGATGATATTATATGGTGCTGTAGTGAATTTAAAAGTAAAATAGTATAAACGCTAATACCAGGTGGTAACAAGGTTGCTTTCATCATTCTTATGAAAATATTTTTGAATAAATATGAATTTAGTAAAATAATCGTACAAATGTGTTACGAATACTCTAACTTCTAACGTTTATTAGTTTTAGGAGTGAGGTTGTTTAATTTTATATGAAAGAGTTATGTATACAATAAGTAAATAATTTATCGTAGTACTTACATTAAAATCAATTAAGTGCTTTAGCAAAATATGTACGAGTAGCACAGCACGGCACAAAACAAATATCACGGTAAATATCCCGTTTTAAATCTAAATCGTTATGTACGAGTAGGTACTTGGACTCTAATTTTAGCTTGCTGGTATTTCAGTTTTTGTACTCTTGATTAATATCAAAAAGTCTACGGAAGAGTGAGGATATCTCGTGTCATAAACCGTTTCTTGCTTTGTAATTAAGAATAGATATTAATCTAAAGAGGTTTCTTATAAAATATAATACATTAGATACAAAAATGAGAAATAAGTTATAAAGAGATTGAAATGTTCCACAAAGGCCACACATATAGATAGAGCCACACCATATGAAGCCGGAAGCGGGAAACGTACACGTGATTGGCTAGAAGCTCAGAGCAAATTTTTTACTAAAGCACAGAGAGAACGGGAAATTTCAGGAGTTTCCCGTTCTCCCTGGGATTTCGGGGTTTTTAAAGTTTGTGTACTTTTTTTGAAAAGGCCAGTGTGGAGCAATCCATCGTTGTATCGATTTTTATTTAGCCTATTTCGTGTTTTTTTTTCTGGTTTTGGTGCTAGTTTCTATTTCGTTCGATAGTTAAAAATATTACATAGTAATTATGAACCACTGAGCCTAAAATTACTACGTTTTATTAGGAACTAGCATTCCACCCTGCTAACATTTTTATCCGAGGGAATGGCGGATTTTCTGATGGTAAAGGTAGCCCATGTGTTATTCTGATGTAAAAGCTATAACCGTGCCGCATTATTATGGCAGTACACATGAAATTGAACAACTTTTTCTAAAGGCTGCTGCTTAGTAAATTGCTCTGAGGCTTAAAAGTCGTAAAGTGTTGCCAATATTTTAATTTTACCTATTTTGTGTCACATTGTATAAAGTAGATAGTTATTTAGTTTGTATAGTAGATAAAGATGAATGGGGATCAAGGTATCTTTAGACAAATTGTAATCTAGTCTCTTTCATTGAAACTTGAAAAAACTAAAAGTAACACAATTGTTGTAATTAATATTACTTATGTGATTAATGTTATAAAAAATAATATGTTAGTCATAATTTTGTAGTTTAAATAGAAATAATAATAATAACGAATTAGAGCTCATCCAATTTCTGCTAAACATACTTTAGTTAATAGTTTTTATTCTGTATTTTCTAAAAACCTTGTGAATAAAAACTAAGTAAATAATATTTATAACTAGATGATCAAAATGTGCCAAATATTTTAAACGATAAATGTTTGTTTTATCCATAGACGTTAGTTAACTAGGTATAAGTGTAATTTAATATAACTTTTTATTAAAAATCATACTTTTTACTTTGTTTTTTTCATTTAGTATCTGTTTATCCTTGTTTAGGGTACTAAAATACGAATGTCGTAATTAAAAAATGACGAATCAACGAAACTGACGAGTACCTCCCCGACTCTAAAAAATACGTGTGGATGCGGGTTTTATCTTCTATAGGTGTGTAACGAGGCGCTATGCAACCCCATTTTCCATGAAGGAAGAAAAAATTTTACGCGCCCAAATGGAGTAGTAATCAAAACGTACTATGGGTGCCGGCTGAGACATGTTTTTTGGACTCACACACACATTCACACTTTTCTTTCAAATAGTCGTTCACGACATGTCGTGATGTTCTGTCATAAAATATAAAAAAATAAATAAATAACACAAAAAGGTTAATAGTGCAGTGAAATTGTCCCTTATTTTTATGGGCGTGGAATTTTTTTTTCCTTCATGCCATTTTCCATTTCTTTCTCATCTAATTTCAAACATTCAATCTAGGAATCCCTTATACTTTATTTCATATAACATTGTAAAAAAGAAGTTCAAAGTTCAAATTGTGTTGATTCGAAGTAAGATTTTACAAATCACTTTTCGACGTCGAGGAGAGTTCACGATTTGGCTGTCTTCTGTGGAGAAGATCTCTCCGGAAGAAACTTGCGTTGCATCTTTTCAAAATATTTTTAAATAATTATTATTTTATACAATTTGATTAATATAACAAAGAGTGCAAACGAAATATGCAATTACACTTAGAGCAACGCGGACCTTCCGTACCGGAAAGGCCGGCGTTGCTCTAATAAGCAATTAGAGGAAGGCAACCAGTCAAAGTAGAAAAACTAAATTATATAACCAAAAAAAACAACCGGCAATCGATTGGGAAACTGTAGAAATGGGATTCTGTAGAATTGGGAATCTGTAGAAATGGGATTCTGTTGAATTGGGAATCTGTAGAAATGGGTCGAAACGGTACCGTCCCCCCAAGCAGCACCACGTTCACGGGTTTGACGTATGGGTCAGCCCAGAAGCAGTGAAAGTGAACTTTTTTGCAATAGTTCAAAATTTTGAGTAGGTACTCATAGAGTTAGGTTTTATGACATTCAGCACCATAGCCCAAGGGTGACCGATTTGGATGCGATTTTTTAGTTGAAAGTGAGCTTTCTAGTGGTGGTTTTTATACATCCAGATAAGTGCATACACTGGGGGTTTTTAATTATTTAAAAAAAAAATATATAATTGTAATAAAAGTAAAAGTAGTACAGTAAATGTTTGTGACCACTATCTTCTTGGGTCTTTTAGGGCACACTTTGCGTGAATTTTAAAAATACGTACTAAGCGAAGTGTAACTTTTTAATAACTTTTTAACTTATTTCCAATCCTATATGTTATAGTTATTCATACGTCATCCTCGTCCATTTTCCCTTCAGTTCTTCCCTTCACTCCCGGTTGCCGGCAGTGTTTCTTAATTATTTCTTTACATTTGTTTGTGTATAAAATGTAAATATAAACCAGTTCGGCTCAATCAGTTCAGCGTTCTTTTTCACTACTAGTGTGTGAACTTCAATCTTCAGCCGCTCCTGTCGGCTCGCCAAGACCCACCATGCATTTCATTCCAATAATAACCCGAGCAGAGTAGGAAAATTAGAGGAACTAACCTATGTAGTTCCAAAAGTTTTAGGATTGTGTAGGGGTAGGACCCCTGAACAAAGTCTAATAAATTCCTCTCGATAACACGCGCCGCCGGGGGTGGGGGGGGGGGGGGGTTAAAGGTCCCTTTTTTCTGTTTTTGACTCGTAACTCGAAAACGGTGCGCATTAGCGACCTTACTTCTAAGAAGCAATTAAAGCTTATTAAATTTCCTACAATTTTGGTAATGTTCTTAATTACTAATGTAATGTAATGTATGTAATTTAAGCCCCTTAACCCCCCCCCCCCCACCCCCGGCGGCGCGTGTTATAGAGAGGAATTTATTAGACTTTGTTCAGGGGACCTACCCCTACACAATCCTAAAACTTTTGGAACTACATAGGTTAGTTCTCCTATTTTCCCCTTTTTGGTTCAGTCTGCTCGGGTTATAAGTCTATAGTTTCGAAGATAAGCCCGTACAATGTGCTGAGCCGTATTAGTTAATAAAGTTTTCTAACCATTCCACGAGAACTTTTTAATTTTCTGGGATAGGTGTTGACCGGAGATATAAGGTACTACCATGAAAAATTTCATTCAAATCGGTCCAACAGTTTCGGATATTAGCCCGCCGTATAAAAACATAAACAGAGAAAAAATTTTTTTAGACAAATTTGGATCTCCCTGACTCGGTTTTTAGATATATTATTTTCTATGTACCTACAGATTTTCGATCTCTACAGTTTTATTATATAGATAACAAAATACATTGTGTCGGACATATTAGTTACTTATTATGCAATGTCAGTATCCTAATACCTAAGTATCAGGATGGTATCAGGGGAGATTTTTTTTCATTGCATTTCCTTGTTCGTCTGGTAGGTACACCGTCGCCGTAGAGAACTCATTATTAACAACACCTTCTAAATAGTTGAAACTTAAATTTATTGCACGTCAATTACAACAAAATTTAGATAAAAAATACTAACAATATGACATTTTAATTTAGAACATTTAAATTAGAGGACAGGCTGGGGTTATCTTGGAAGATGGCTCTCTTCTCAATGCGGTCTACCCGTCCAGCTAAGCAAGACACCTGCTTCTCAACCGCTCTGACGTCACTTCTGAACCCCGTAACTGTGGCGTCTAACTCCGTCAGGAATTGAATCTTATTACACAGCTCATCATATTTTTGACAGATATAATCCCTCGCGTTCGCAGAATCAGTCAGCTCCTTGTCAATTTTGTTGGTGATTTCTATCTTGAGTTCGTCGAATTTCGATTCTAAACTTGGGCCGAGGAGGTGTGCTCCTTTTATGGCCAGTTCTTCCTCTGGCTTGAGCTGCCCACTGTGGAGACACTTGACGGCGCATCGTTCCATTGCCATCTCTCGTTTCTGGTCTCCTGGTGATCACAGTTGCTGTTTGTGAACCCGGAACAATTTTAGGTTTTCGTAACGCGGGTGCATTGCAGTGAAAATTTGTACCTAATTTATTAACTTGACACGAAAATTTTGTACTGACAAAAACTCGGCGACTTTTGTTATTTATGTTTTGACAGTGAGTGTTTGGAGTTTCACTTGGGGAGGTTCTATTCAATAATAATATTGGGTGAAAGTCAAGGAGTAGTAAGGCGTTGTCCTAATAGAACGCGATTACGCGATCATCGCGCGATCGTCTATTAGGACACATAATTCGACTTCAATATGTTTGATCGCGCGTTCGTACGAGTAAAATTCGCGCGAACTTGCGATGATCGCGCATTCGCGTTCTATTAGGACAACGCCTTAGTAAGTAGTTCTTAAAACACCCTTGGTGAAAGTTTCCGTGGACGTCCGTAAAAAAAGTTTCCGACAAAAAATCTAGGAAAGGCGCAAAGCGCGCTGTTTTTTTCTTGCTCATAGGACTTTTGTAGGGAAAAGCGAAGCGCGAAAATGTTTTCCCAGCTCTTTGTAGGAAAACCCAAGGATGTTATAAGTATTCATTATTATTATTCATTTATTATTTGCATTCCACAATGGTAAATTACAGATGTATAGTGGTAAATAAGGTACAAGACATTATGGACCCTGTTGGGCACAGCAAAACATAATGGATGGAGGAGCACGCCATTGCAATTATAATGATAATACTTACTTAATGGTTAATGGTAATACTATTTCCGTTGGTTGTATATACATAATATTGTAATAAGTACTAGTATAACATCCTCATAACATCCTTGGGAAAATCAGCGCGCTTTGCTCTCTTTTTTCCTACTTGCATAATTTTTTTTTCTTTTTTATAGCACTTGCCGTGGCGCGGCTTTTCCACCTCCCTGCTAGTATTATTATTTTCTTCTGTGTCCCTGCCAAGGATGTTTTAAGACAACGTAGTACTTATTTATAACATCCTTGGGCCCTGTACTAGCCTCGCAAACATTTTAACTTGAGTAAAACGAAAAAGTTTTAAATTTGAGTTTTATCTAAAGGTTTTGACAGTAAACATAATACCTATAATCATGGACTTAGTAACATAGTTGTGTAACTATGGTAATTCGTCCAAGCCTATAATATTTCCATTTGCATTCAGTCAAAATTGAAGTGCAAAGTGTTTATCTGTTTACTTAATACAAAATTAGTTTTATTTTCAATATTATAACAGAAACTGTACGAAATGTGTGGGCTGGTGATGAAATGACGTTTATGTTAGAGTAGTGTAAGTGTTTTAAGTTGAAAAATAAACTTCTTAGGCGAAAACTACAAGAAAATAAGGTAATGTTTGTTTTGGACTTATTTATCGTGTAAACAGTTACTTTTGAACGGTAAATAGCAGATGAGATGCGAATTAAAGGATGCTTAATCAATTTTGTAATTATACCTACAAATCGATCAAAAACAATTAATGGATATAAATAGGTAAAAATTTGTTAGAAAATTCCTTTACCGTTTCAATAAGGTTAGTCTTATACTGGCCACTTACTTTTGTTTACATCTCATATTAAAAAAATAATACGCAGTAGTATTAATAATAATATTATGCTAATTAAATTTTTATCGCAATTTATTAACATGGCGTGAAGTAATGCAAGAATGTTTGTTGCGTACTTATTTACTCGTACAATGCAAGTTATTTATAATGCGTTTACGATTAATGAACATTCCACGTCTCATTTGCTAAGCTAGCGTAGCTAAGATTATCCAACTAATATTACGAGTATAAACGCGAAAGTTTGTATGTATGTATGTTTGTTACTCTTTCGCGCAAAAACTACTAATTTGATTTTAATGAAACTTTACAGTAATATAGCTTATACATCAGAATAACACATAGGCTATTTTTTACCGCAGGCGGAGCCACGGGACGAAAAGCTAGTTGAGTAAATAAGATCAACCACGACAATGTGCAGAAAATAAGTGAACAGCTAAATGTTTTAATGTAAACAGGTACAGGGTGTAAGTGACGGCTCAGCATACATTATGTTTCAGCGAACTGAAACGACATGCTTAGTCAATGATTTACAGCAACCACACAAAGAATCTGATCTCGGACATAAAAATAAAAATAAAACTTCTGCATAAGTTTACCGACAAAAAGGTATATTTTTTTAAAGTTCCATATTTTTTTCGTTTCCAAGAAAGGTTTCTTCGAGAAAGTGAATCAGATCCAATGACTATATGCCCTTTAGATTTTTGATAACCAGTCACTTACATCCCGTAGTATGAAGAAAGGTAGAGTGACTGTCAAAATAATTAATTTGATAAAGACGTTGCTACGTCGCGTAGCTTGTAGCATTCTGCTACGGCGCGTAGCGGCAGATGTAGCCTTTTATAGTCAAAATCCTAGCTAGCCAAAACGCTACGAAAATCTGCGCGCTTCAGTAGCTAGCATGGATGTTGTATTTATATATTAGTATCTACTGCTGTATAATGGAACTTATAATAACATCCTTGGTAGCTAGCGAAATGTTATTTTTTTGTTAATTTACACTTCTTACTATCTTTGTAAGTTGACCCTCTTTATAAAAATAGGTTCTTTGTGATAATTCTGCCGAAATACACATTAAGTAATTTTTATTTTAAAACAATGATAAAAATCTCAAATTCCCATCTTTCTTCTCAATCATATAATATGCGAATTTGGATGTTTACTTTTTTGTTGGTTTTACGTTAAAAATACTAAATAGTTATTGATAAAATTCGGAAACGGGTTAATTTTGTCACTGGATTAATCGAATCCCTGTGTTCCTTCCGTATATAGGCTGATATACGAAGATATATGTATGTAGGTATGTATAAGTACTTTGGTAATGATAAATAAATCAACCTCTTTTCCTCACTTGTTCTTATCATTGGATATTTCTACAACTAATTGATAGTTGTAAATTGTAATGTGATGTGACACTGCTCTTGAGAAATTTACTACAAGTAGTCCATTCCGATATCACGTTCAAGTTAAAGTAGTAAAGTAATGACTCAACCGCGTTTAATATCATTAAGTATGTAACGTGTTTTTGGTTAACAGAAATACTTAAACTTGACACTGGCGCAAAATTAAACTAGCGCCAAAACCAGAAAAAAAAATTACACAAGCGAGCGACTGACCGAGATCAACATTTTCTATCTTTTTTTATTTTCGTTTCGATTTAAAATAGTAAAATAATTATCTTTTTACAGACATTATCTGTTGAAAAAGTTGTAAACTTATTAACCCCTTATTATTTTTGTCAAAACTACTACGCAATTAAAAACATTTTTTCCTGCTGCATAGAGTATGGAAGAAATTTTCTTAGGGTGGTTCCCGGCTGTTTCATTTCAAGAAGTTCTTGTCACAAACAGAACACGAGTTTTAAAGATATACAGCTGCACTGCTGCTAAACGAAAGCGTCTAGATATTAATTGGACTAAAATGGAGGTTGAGTAGAAATTATTAATCCCTCATAATTGAGAAAGAGAGACAGATAATTACGAGTATCAAGTGTTATATTATTTTACCTATAGCTTATTGTGATAATAGTTGTTCGTCCGCGGATACGAGAACATTGTTTTTAATATTTAATAGAAGTAAAGAGCCTAGCGATCGCTTTAAATGCAAAAATTTAACAAATTATCTTCAGCAAGTGTGCATGTGTTAAAATAACGATTTAAAATCAGCCATTATTATATTTTTATTATATCTTGGTTATAATTACTCCTAGCTTTTACTTCTCAAACACTTTGAAATATCAAATTAATATAATTTTACGCCATAACTGTACAAAGTGACTAACCCGACGATGACAGCTTTTTCAATGTAAATTTAATTTATCATTTATTTTCCATAAACAAGTGGAGTGGTCTCTCTAGATATCTTGTGTCCAGATTAGGAAGACTACTAGTATGTGCAGTTAGTTCACAGTGATCGCTGCGGCCGAATGCACCTGGGATTAGCTACCTACCTACCAGCTTACGTGGTGAGTTAATTTTTTAAATATTTTTTGTTTTGTTTTTTTTTCTCCTATATGCTTGAATCGAAAACTAAACAAATCGAGCTTTGCAGTTTAATATAATAGTTGTTTTTTTTTTTATTCTTTTTTCAAATTATGTGTGGTCTCAAAATACATAGAATACAAATAATACTACCCGTAGTGCGGTCTTAAACATACAACGGTTTTCTGTTTCACCTTATACATAATTGTGATGCAAAATCAAATATAAGATTATAAACAAAATAGCACAAGATTTACGAATTCGCTACCTCTATATTACCTTAATTTCTCTTTCATCAATTTGAAAGATAGGTACATATTTTCACTTATTGAGTATTTTATTTAAAAGCAGCTAGGTAGTTTAATTAAATATTACTCGCCGCTACAATTCTCCGTTTTTTGACAGCGAATTAAATTAACAGCTAAAATGTCTTAATTCCGAAAAAAATATATTTGTTGGCTATTTTATTATTTCACTAGCTTTCTACCCAGCGGCTCCGCCTGCGTTAACAGTTTTTCCCGTGGGAATTAGAAATTTTCCCGCGGTAAAAGGTAGCCTATGTGTTAATCTAATGCAGTGTTTTTCAACCTGTGGGTCGCGACCCCCTGGGGGGTCGCGAAGCTTCTGTAGGGGGGTCGCCAGAGGTCGAGAGAACTACTTCAGTAAAAAAAACAATAAAGATAAAGAAGATTTATTTATTAAGTAAGAAAGTTCTAACAATAGGATATACATACTTATAAACATTCGTTTGTCAATATTGTTAATACAAACGCACTGTGGTTTATTATTAATCACAGTGAATCTGAATTTCAAATAATTGATGTCATATTGACGTTTTTTCTTTGTTTTACTTCCATTACTCTCACCAGAAGTTGGCGGTTCAGTTGATCTTTTCAGGAATTTATCCATTTTAATTTATTACAAATTACTTCAAATGCGTAATTATTACTAAAAGTTAGCTTGTTCACTCTCAACAACTCACAAGCACCACCACACTTGCCGGACGGCCGGCACATAGGCCTTGGTCGTACGTTCGTATACCTATGAGTATAAATTGCGTTAGTTAGTTATCTATCATTCGGCGACGTATTCGATCGATGTATGTAAATGTAAAATAATGTGTTTTACGTTCTATTTTATGTACTTATATCTGAATCCTAAATATGAAGACGCATAAAAACGTCGCATGGAATGAATATTTGTAATATTGTAACATACATACACAATATACATACATACATGATAAAAAAATGAAGGGTCGGGGGGGTCGCGAAATATTTTTTCATACCAGAGGGGTCGCATCATGAAAAAGGTTGAAAAAACTGTTCTAATGTATAAGCTATATTATATTATTGTAAATTTTGACCAAGGATGTTACCGGTAGTAGGTACTTATACATCCTTGCTTTTGACCATTGCTATCTTAAAACCTGACTACAAATATAAAGCCCGCCATGTTGCGGAAATTTTATAGAACTAATTTTATAATGGCGATTGTTGCCAAAAACACGTAGCTTTTCCAGAGCAGGTTTATTATATTTCTGGTCAGGCTTTTATTAAAATTCCGAGTCGCAACGCTTGACACATTATCTGCGATCGTTATTAGCAATGCACATAGTTTTATTTTTATTTAATGTCGCAATCGCCTCAGTGATTTCTCAACACATTACTATGTATATTGTAGACAATCAACTAGTTCAATTATGTCACTAGAATATTTAGAATAATTAGCTGCAGCACAACTGCAGGTGCTTAGGAATTTCCAGGTTGAAATCCCTGACTCTATCAAAAGAAAAACAACAATTGGTGATCCACTGCTCAAAAGTGTCTAGGGTTTCATTCAAGTACAAAATCCAGAACATGCAGTTGGACATTCGCACTGCGAAATTCACCCCTACCGCTACGGTATACGGGCGCTCACAAGGTCAACATGTCCAACCGAATGTGCTGACTACTGTACATAGGTGTTAACATTGTTCCTCCATTACATGAAATAAATTCATGGCAAAATACTTAGTTCTGGACCTTCAAAGATCCTTAAAATCGTCTTCGTCGGACATCTTTATCCAACTTGATCGGTCTGAATACCAAAACGAGATTATTCGAAAAAGATAACCCACATTATTTGCTTCGCTTCTTTTTAACACACAAACAATACTTCAGAATTTACTTGATTTCTAAACATATACTAGACACTTACTTGGAAGTATACTTTCCCCTTTTGCATGATAGTAGCCAGAACCAGTTTTACGTGCCGTCCGAAGCACACAATCTTTCTTTCTTTATACAAGACGTGTCAGAAGCTTTTAGCGACCAAAAATTCTGTAATCAGGATTGGCGAACAAGGCAAGATCCTCACGATGAGCAAGCACTTAAGATTTAGCGTACTTACAATCTAATCCAACTTCTTACTTAATATTATAAACGCGTAAATTTGGGATATCCTAGTTTAGGCTCCAGCCTTTGCAAATATAATAATTTCCTGTAACTAAACGTAAGCCTATTGTATACCCGGATCTTTTATATTTGAAAAGAAAATATATCTATCTATTACTTACTTAATTAGGATGGATGGATGGATGTTACTCTATCACGCAAAAGCGACTGAATCGATTTTGATGAAATTTGACAATAATATAGCTTATACAGCAGAATAATACATAGGCTACCTTTTACCGCGGGAAAATCCCACATTCCCACGGAAAAAACTTTTGGAACGGCCGGAGCCGCGAGGTGGAAAGCTACTGGAAAATAAAATATTATTATGTCACATCGCTGTACATTATTATGTCGAATATTATCTCGTCATTATGCGACAATCAGTCCTACATTGTGTCAAGTCAATGAGATAATTGAGAAGACGTGCAATCATGTAGATTAAAAACTTAGAAAAAACTTTGAATTGACTTTTTATGCTGCTTACAAACGCATCGCTGCAATTTATGATGCACCTCATGTTTGCGTGTTTTCGAAGCATTATTACCTACGTAGTTACATATTAAAAAGTAAACAATACTACTATAGTACTATTCTCGCGTAAACAGATGACACGTAGTGGTTCTGTTATTACCATTAGTCTCGCTACACATTACATTATCAGTTTAATTAACTAAAATACCTATTACCTACCTATACAATACTTTGACAGGAAGATACTAAGATCTTCCTGCAAACTTAGTTACTATCGTAAGGTCACTACGTCAAGTTCAGATTAACGCTTATGCTTTATCCTTAGAGAATAACAAAAAAAATTCTATTTATACTCTAAGGCTTTATCCTACTAAAACTGGTGTATCTACCTATTAGGTAGGATATAATATTTTTCACGTCAGGTCAGGTCGAAGACGAAAATCCTACATGCACATGATAGAATATAAAAAAATAAAAACGTCGTAGCATAGCGCCAAATAACCCCTACCACACCCCTACGACTACGACTATTATACCTACCCATAGAGGGAGGCAGATTTTTTTTTATACCAGCTTGAGTAGTCGGTATAATTCTGAAGACTTTTAATAAGAAAACCAAGGATAATAAGGGTTATTTATGATCCTTGTTTTTAGGTTTGTTTCTTAGTGAAAAAACTGACTTTTATCCTAGCCCAGTTATACCATTGATTACTAGCAACCTTGGCCGTCTTGTGACATTATCACAAGAGCAGGCAAACACTCTAACATAAGGGCTATTCAGAACTCTATTTTCTAAAAGGGTTTACCACTTACCACTTGAAAATAATACGCTGTATTAGATATAAAATATTGATTTATTGTGTAGGTAAATATCTACAATTTATAAGTCGTAAATACATACAAAACGGTTAAGCGCCTGGTAAAATGTTACAAGCAAGCTTTTCCTTCGGTCAATTTATAACTTTGCTGTTGGAAAATGCGTAGGCGTTTATAATTAAGGTTTTGTAGTTATTTTTGAAATATATTTATTACATTAATCAAACATTATTTTTAAGTTATATAAGGGAAATATTTTTATTAATACTAAAATTTACTGTCCATTTTGATTAGGGACAATGAAAACTTTTCTCAGATTTATTTAATACTGAATCATTTAATGGTATTTTCCTGTTCTTCGTAAGTTACAATGAGTTACGAAAACAGTTATACGAGGAAGATCACTAAAAATGTTTGTTTTGACAATTTGGTAAACCAATCATTAACTTGAAATGTACTGATTCATTGAGACAACTTACGGGACAACTGTTAAGGAAAACTGGATGTATTGATTGTCATAAATAAATTATGCAGCAGATGTGTTCTAGAAATTTCCTTCGATCCTTAGCTCGGAGTACCAGGAAACCAGAGTTTTCCTTCTTTATGAATGAGTAGGTACTAGAAGACCGGAAACTGTACCGGTCTAGACTGCCAATTCCGGTGCCGAACGTGATCCTCTCGCAAATTGAGGGTTGGAGGAACATCTGATGAGGAAACGAGCCATTAGTCATATTTAGCATACTGAGATGACATAGGAACAAGGATGTTTATTGAATAGGGAAATTGGTGCCGTTAAGTACAAAAAGTTTCTAGTAAAACAATTCAAACCCACAAACATACAAAAAATACATTTTTATTTGACTGTTAGCCGTCTAGTTCCTGGATAACAATTCAGGTCGACATCTACCTGGTAGACGCTAAAAATAAAGATAGACAAAAAAACATCTAAAATATGCCTATTTTCTTTTATTAAAAGTTCTGATTAAGCGACCAAAGAACCTTAAGATAACACCTAAGCTGCTAAGCGTAGGAAATGTGTTTTGTGACAACACTTCTCTTTCGAAGGAGAAGCTTTCTTAGTCTAGCAAACAAACAGCAGAATTATTACAAGTAGGTACTATTATGTTTTCGATAATATGCAAAAATGTAAGTGTACCAATATCTTTTTATATAATACAATTTGGATAATGTCGACTAATAGCGCTTCAACAACTATTTTACTAGACTGTGAATTTAGACATATAATTATGTGACCCACTTAGGCCGCCTCATAGTCAATGACAGCTTGCTTTACAACTTAGAGTCGACAAACAGAAATTTATACTCTACTAGCGACCCGCCCCGGCTCCGCACGGGAAAATGGTTATTGTGGGTTATTCTTGAGTATATTATGCATGTATTATAGATATAAACCTTCCTCTTGAATCCCTCTATCTATAAAAAAAAACCGCATCAAAATCCGTTGCGTAGTTTTAAAGATTTAAGCGTACAAGGGGACATAGGGAGGGACATAGGGACAGAGAAAGCGACTTTGTTTTATACTATGTAGTGATAGTGATAGCGACCAGCCCCGGCTCCGCACGTAAAAATGGTTATTGTGAGTTATTTTTAAGTATATTATGCATGTATTATACGTAAAAACCTTCCTCTTGAATCACTCTATCTATTAAAAAAAACCTCATCAAAATCCGTTGCGTAGTTTTAAAGATTTAAGCATACAAAGGGACATATTAGGGACATAGGGACAGAGAAAGCGACTTTGTTTTATACTATGTAGTGATAGTGATAGTGAAGCTCTGGACAAATAATGTTCAGACGGCTGCACGCATCGGTCTGTGGCTTATACGAGTAAATATTTTAACTTTTCCTTCGAATGAGGATTCTGCTCCAACCATTAGCGGTCTCTATCCAACCCACTGACAGCGCAACCTTGATCTTGCAACCGCGCCAACACGTGCGCTGCTATGCGCGAAACGCATACCAAATCACTACTTACTATACTACCATACGCGACTAGTCATTAGTCATCATCATAACATAATGAAAAGAGTATCAAATATTGTTTATTTTTTAAGATTCGCTAGAGTAAACAACATTTCAGATACTGTCTATGTGTCTGTAGGGATAACTGGGTAGTTACAAACACATTGGCAGTACCTGAGATATTGTTTACAATATGTTGTTTTGTAAACAACATTTCAGGTACTGTCTATGTGTCTGTAACTACCCAGTTATCCTATAGACACATAGACAATAAATTAAATTAAACTAGCCACCCGCCCCGGCTCCGCACGGGAAAATTGTTATTGTGGGTTATACTTATGTATATTATGCATATATTATACATAAAACCTTTCTCTTGAATCACTCTATCAATTAAAAAAACCGCATCAAATCCGTTGCGTAGTTTTAAAGATTTAAGCATACATAGGGACATAGGGACAGAGAAAGCGACTTTGTTTTATACTATGTAGTGATATTGTTTACTCTAGTTGTTTAATCTCGCGAAACTCCACTAACGAAATGGGAGTCTTTTCTAAAAATGCCATCGATAACAGCGCTCATAATATTGTAACCCCACCGAGAGGCTCGAGCCTACCCTGATATCAGGGTAAATAGGCCTTAGTCAAGATCCTTGGGGGAGGCCTTTGTCCAGCAGTGGACGTCTTTCGGATGATGAGGCCTTAGTCGACCACGCTGGCCCAGTACGGATTGGTCTACTTCACACACTACCTACGAATTACTTCGCAGGTGTGTGCAGGTTTCCTCACGATGTTTTACTTCCCCTTAAGAGCGTCGAATATATGTACCATTATAAATTCGAAAATCGAAGGCACATTGGTATGCGCCTAGGCTTGAACCCGCGAACTTCCGAATGGAAGTCTACTGCCTCAGCCAACTGGCCACCGACGAAAAAAAAAAGTGCTATGGGTTCTCTTTAATTTTTTTTTGCATATACCCAAATTCATTGTTTTAAACTAAAAATCCTTATCTTCACTGAAGTGTGTTAAACCCTCAGAATAAAGAATTTGCCCCCTGTTTGGACAGATTTTTGTTATGGCAGAAGTATCATAGCGAAACCAGAATCTGTCCAAACGCGAACGAGGGGAATTTGCGCGGCTTTCCTACCTCTTTGATTAAACTAATGTTGACGATGTAGGTAGAGTATCTTCAGCTTAGATCGAGTTACAAAATTCTATCATCATAATCATAATTTTGTCGTTAATGTCCACCATTTAAGCATTGATTGCCCCTTTGTTAAACTTATCTATACAATCTATATATCTATATATAAATAATAAAACTGTATAGTTCGAAAATCTGTACATAGAAGAAAATTGCTATAACCGATTCAAGGGGATGCAAGTAAGTAGTGATATGGAACATATCCAGATTATTATCAATTTTTTGTTTCTCTTTTTATATGTTTGTCTGTTTGTACGGGCTAATCTCCGAAACTGTTGGACCGATTTGAATGAAATTTTCCATTGTGGTACCTTATAACCCCAGTCAACATCCTAGATAGTTTTACCCGCGGAAAAATATCTCATTCCTACGGAAAACTGCACGAAAAAGTAAAAAACAACGCGGGCGTAGCCGCAGGCGGACAGCTAGTATATCATAACATAATCTAATACTGTACTATTGTTATTTTAAACAATTACAAGTACTTTAACTTTGTTTACATTCTAGTTCATACGTAGCTCTTTAAATAAGATATTTCTCATCAACGCTCACTTGTTATTTTTTAAATTACATACATTTTACGTGACCAACGTGATAAAAAAATCACAACATAACTCACGTGTGTGTTAGATACTCTTCAATAGCAGGTTATTTAGTATGATTTTGATATCATGATTAAAAGACAAATTTTCATTAGATTTTCATGAAAAGCATATTTACATTTTATAAATATAACAAAAGAATCATGAAGATAGAACAATTTTATCCACTATCATACGCTATGGAAATTAAATCATTAAGTAAGGATTAGAAAAATTGTGATAATGATAACAGAAATAAAAGGAAAGTAAAAGGAGATATAGAGATGAGCAAAGATAATACAGTGATTAATATTTGAGCCATTTATCTTATTTTTAATAGTAAATAAATAAACTTAGCATTGTTTTGATCATTGTCGAGATGATAACAGATTTACTACAGTACCTACCTAGACGAAAATATTGTTTTAGGCCAGTAAATAAAAATGTTGTTTTTGTTTAACCAAATCTAGGGTGTTTTAAAAATGCGTGCACGCCCCCATGGGGAGCCTAAATAATATTATTATGTAGGTAAGTACTGCTTTATAACATTACGTCATACAATTTGTTCGTATATTTGCCAATAAAATGATACTATGGTAATGTTTAGGTTTTTAAAAATAATTTATGTAAACATCTGTCTACATCTGTGAGACCTACAGACTGAAAGTATGATGATGATAACTACTGTTTGATGATTTTTTCTATTTCCGTATATAAGCTCTTTTGTAATGAAATGAAAATACTATTAAATTATAATATAAAATGGCTTGCCTTACGCTAGGCTCACAGTCTTGTTACAGAAATTTGGAAAACCACTAACAAAATATCATACACAATCGACTACAGACAGACATAGTCTATTCTTAAACACAATTTTGGCACTATCTTCAGCAGTTTCCAATCTCTTGCGCAGCTCGTAAATCACGTAATTGCTGTAAATCAACGCGCTGCATTAGTTTGTTTGTTTGTACGATCGTTCCAAACGCGTGATTAAAGGGTGTTTAACTGGATTATGTATATATTTACCATGGTACAAGTAAGTACATGTACTATGCGTGCCAAATAAGAATAGGACTGGCGCCATCTTGAATTGAAAGTCCCTCCTTTTCTTATTTAAATAAAAAGAAAAGGAGGGACTGTCAATTCAAGATGGCGCCACTTCTATTCTTATTTGGCACGCATAGTACCTACGTAATTGTTTATCCGCAACGTTGTAGTAGTACTCATGAAACTGAACTACTTTCCCTAAGGAACATAATTGGTTGAAATCTCAAAATTTAATTCAATTTTTCATACAAACTTTAGACCGGCCACTGTATGATAAGTTAAATTTAAATTTTGAGATTTCAACCTAAATTCCTTAGGGAAAGTTTGTTCAGTTTTATGAGTACCACCACTATTTTGCGGATAAACAATCAGTAAATTTTACGGTGTAATCTGTGTATGTAGAATAGAATAGAATATACTTTATTGCACACCCCCCGTAATATGCAGTGCTATGACAAAAGTTTGTCGCTCATTTAACTGTCAAAAAACCCGCCGTATTGAAATATCCTCCAATAAGCTAAGAGAATACGCACGACAAAATTATGTCTGTCACGCGTGGACCGGCAAGTTAGAGGGGCAGGATTAACAAAAAAAATACAGTATAAAACGGTAAAAGTGTACAAATAGGCGGTCTTATTGCTAAGGTAGCTCATGTAATCAACCTCGAATTCACATCAGTAAGTTCCCACTGAGGGTCTCTCTCTAGCTTAAGCTTATTTTGAATTAGGGTAGGTAAACCACGATGGCCGAATCCGAATAGCAAGATAATCGATGTCACACACTGCCTTCGAATTTCTTCGCAGATCTGTGCAAATTTCTTCACCATGTTTTTCTCAGCTTTACAACACATTTTTTCAATTGTTAACAGCCCACATATTTCCCCACCTAGGGTCTTAAGTCTACCCTGAAGTAGGATGAAGGGACTTACTTCGGTCATTCTCGCGATCCGGTGTTCTTCGGGTGATTTCCGTCACGCTTTTAATTTTTCATTAAATTCTTGATAATAGTAATAAAACATAAGCAACGCGTTCTACTGAACACATTCGTACATTTGGCACTGTATTTATCTATTTAGTTTTGAAGTTATTGAGTCATGAATTTTCGGGCGTGACGGAAATTTGATTCAGGTGACAGAAATTAAAATTGTTTTATTATGAATTATGATTTTACGTTCATTAGTTTCTTGATTAACTAGCAATATACCTAAACTGCCTACTGTTTTTTTCTTATGATATTTTTTGTGAACTTTCATATGCGATATGCGTATACAACGCGACCCCCGAAATCACAATACGCTCTTGATCAACAAAGCAACTGAGCAGAATCGAGGATCGAAAGTGTTTGTAGAAGAACTCAGTAGAAGCCATTTCGAAAAAAAAATACCACGTCGACAGAGAAAGTAACTGCTTCTGGATCGGAGATTGAGCACGTCTACACCAGCTTGTATAGTTCACACGCAATGCAGCCCAATTCGCAAGAGGGAGACCCTAAGGCTCTCCTAACATTGCATTTTACTGAGGACTTGTCTGAAATTAGCTTGGACGAGATCATGTTGGTCTTTAGACAGATAGAAATGGAAAAGCTCTAGGTGAGCACAGCATCACAAATCATAACAGAGCTTTTTGAAGCCAGCGGAGTCCCTGTACTCAAAGAGCTCCAAAAGCTCTTCTCTGGAAGAACTCCCAAGGCGTAGCACAGAACAAAAGGGGACAAAACCTTGCTAAAGAATTTATCAACCGATCTCGATTCTGAGTCATGTTTATAAGCTGTTCTCCAGGATCATAGCAAACAGGCTTTTACGAAGGCTCAGACTGGGTTTCGCAGCGAATACGGTTCCATAGACCACATACACACAGTGGCACAGTGCGGCAGTTAATATAGAAGAGTGCAATCAGCCCTTGTGTTTAGTATTTGTGGACTACGAAAAAGCCTTCGGCTCTGTTGAAACCTGGTCTGTCCTTGCAGTGCTGTCAGGTGGACTGGCATTATGGTGACAAACATTGAGGCAATTAATTTCTTTACAATGCCACGACTGTTCGTCTGACCGTCCAAGTACAGAACCAGAAGACTAAACATAATTCTCCTGCGTCGAGGAGTGCGATGCGACAAAGGGATATAATATCTCTGAAATTGTTCGTAAACGCTTTGGAAGATATGTTCACCACTCTGGACTGGAAAAAAACGGAGTCAATATAAGGCTGTGGACCTGGAGCCGGTTGCAATAAATGGGGTCACTCTTGAAGTGGTTTCAGAGTACTTATACCTAGGGCAGGTACTGCAGTTAGGTAAAAACAACTTTGAGAGAGAAATGGACAGGTGGATCCAGCTGGGCTGCGCTGCGTTCCGAAAACTGCGTAACATCTTTTCGTCGCCAATGTCACAGAGCCAGAACACAAAGATTTATTCAGTGCATCCTACCAGTAATGACCTATGGAGCTGAAACGTCGACACTTACGTACGATTCGTCTGATCCATTACCTCAAAGTTGCTCAGCGAGCTATGCAGAGAGTTATGCTCGGTGTTTTTTTGAGAGATCGAATCCGAAAAGAAGTAATTCGGAAGAGAACTAAAGTTATCTCATGGAATCAGCAAGCTGAAGTGGCAATGTGCTGGACATGTTTGTCGCAGAACTGACAACAGGTGGAGCAGGTGGATATTAGAGTGGAGACCGCGTAGCGGCAATCGTAGTATAGGGCGCCCTACAGCTAGGTGAAGTGACGATATACATAAAGAGGCTGGCAGTAACTGGATAAGAAAAGTCGAGGATCGTGCGCAGTAGCGTGCATTAGGAGAAGCCTATGTCCAGAAGTGAACTGATGCGGCCAAGTCCGGTGAAGCTTGATTGGTCGTACCTTTTCGACACTAGCATAGGTCAATTAAAAAAAAAACTGATGCGGGCTGATGATGGTGAAGATAATGTAATAAATTTGAAATTGTAAATTGAAGAATATTGTAACTAACAAAAGCTTTCAGGTATTTTATAATTTCTGACACGCTAAAACGTGATGGAAATGAGTGACCGAAGTTAGGAACACGAGTGTATTTTTTTATTTAATAGAAAAAGCTAAGTCATGGTGAATAATGATTTGGACATGAGATTAGCGACGTATTTCTGCACTGTATTATGTCACTGGCAACAATTTTAAGTAAACGATGTTAAAATTAAGTGTGCAAACGGAAATTAGAGAAGTAGTGATCCACGCGAACCGAAATTAGGTATTTACGTAAATAGCTCGAAAATGGAAAACGTTACACACCACTGCTTCCGTTGACTGTCGCAGCACAGCTGACGAATGCCGACGATGCGATAAGGATGGCAATAAGTCACTTAGCTAGTGTGGTATTCACCAGTTTTTGACTGTTGACAGAAATTAGGTGTAATGAGAGGACAAACACATATTTCGTCATTATGAAATAAATAAAGGTGTTAAATAAATGATATATTTTAAATAAGAAGGAATGATAATCCACCTCTTATATGTAACTACTAGAATGTACGAAATGTTGCTCATTTTGAATATATTCGTGGTAGAATAGGTAATTCTGGGTCGCGGACAGTGACGGAGTATTAGGAGAACGACTTTTGGAAAATAAATTGGCACGTTATTTTGCAGAATCATAAGTATGTAATACCAATCCAAATTAGATAATAGCTTGAACTGTCCATGAAAAAAAAATCAACCCTGTAATCTTGCAGATTAGCCAGATATTTAGCCGGACGCTCTAAAATCAGGCCCGCTGAGAATGACCGACTTGAGCACGCTGGTCCAGTGCGGGATGGTCAACTTACGCACACACAAACAACCTTTGAATTCCTCTACAGGTGTGTGCATTGTGCAAGTTTCCTCACGATGTTTTCCTTTACCAGAAGAGCGTCGAATAAATGCACATAAATATGATTGATTATAAAATCGTTAAGTGCCTGGATTGAACCTGCGCGCTTCCCGTATGGAAGGCAACGGCCCTAGCCACTTAGCCTCCGACGCTACTATTAATTAATGTCTTATTGACTACTAGCGACCCGCCCCGGCTCCGCACGGGAAAATGGTTATTGTGGGTTATCCTTCAGTATATTATGCATGTATTATACATATAAACCTTCCTCTTGAATCACTCTATCTATTAAAAAAAACCGCATCAAAATCCGTTGCGTAGTTTTAAAGATTTAAGCGTACAAAGGGACATAGGGACATAGGGACGGAGAAAGCGACTTTATTTTATACTATGTAGTGATTGATATGTTTATTATTTTTATTTTTAAGACGCTTTATTAGGTCGACCTGTATGTAACTAACTATGTAATGGAATCTAAGGTAACTAATTTAACTATCTTCCAAGGGTCGTAGCGTAATGAAAATTGGCAGCTGTATGCAGTTCTGATGAGAATATAATAATATGGTACTGTCGAACTGATGATGGAGTCGGAAGATATGAACTGGAACTTCATGATGGAAAATCGTATCATGGCTGTTTTGGGTTTCTTAGAAAAGTCTTGTAATCAACTTTGACCACATTTTTTTTTGTTTTTAAGTGCAATTACAATTATAAAAGCGTGTTTTTCGAGTGTTCTTTAAACTATTAATTTATTTATTAATCTTGGTTCCAGATTCAAAATCAGGCAACTGATCTGAAGCCATCCTGCCGTAGGAGCGACACGTAACGCGGCGTAAGAGCGTGTAGCGTGACGTCACGTGACGTATATGGCTGATAGAGACTACAGCTACGACCCGGTGGGCGCCGGCGCGCCAGTCAACCAACAAGCGCACAGGATGGAGCAGGGCCAGCTGTGGAGGCAGTACATCATCGCCGGCGTCGGTATGTGCCTTTCCATATCATTAAAAAAAAAGAAACACTGGCCGGAAACAAAAAAGAACTAACACACTTTTTTTTTCAAAAAAGAACTATTCTTATATCAAACGCCTAGTGCAGTGCTGTTGAAAAAAACAAAGAAAAGGTAAGTGCCTTTCCAGCTCATTAAAAAAAAGAAACATTGGCCGGTAATAAAAAAGAACCACACACTATGTTTTTTTTTTCGAAAACGAACTGTCCTCAAATCGAACGCTAGTGCAGTGCTGTTGAAAAAAACAAAGAAAACTTTGTGATTTTTTTTCAGGACATTATAACTGTTCGAATTACGAATCACCTTCGATTCGGTACGGATTAATTCAGTGACCTGTAGTTCTACTTCGGTCGGTTTCGAATTTGTTTTCAATACAATGATTGGTCATAGTTCACGTGTTATATTTAAAAGTAAACTGTTTTTAGTAGGCGGACGTCCGTCAGTTGTAGCCGATAATGTTGGAACCCATGGATGTGATAAGTTGAAAAGTGAATAGTATTTTTTGTTCTCCTTTTTGTGGCGAGTGATATAATTATATATTTTGTGTGTTTGACTTGGAGAAAATACAGATTAATGAGGTAAACTCACAGCAAAATTATAAATTAGTTGAAACATAAATTACGACTAAACATACAACTTAAGTGTTGTAATATATGTAATAATATTCTTACAGCAGTTTATGAATATGATACTAGCTTTCAGTCGCGGCTCCGCCCGCGTTAACAGTTTTTCCCATAGGCATTTTCCCGCGGTAAAAGGTACCATATTACTCAGGGTGAACGTAGCTTTCTAATGGTGAAATAAATTTTAAAATCGTTTCAGTAGTGTTTGAGTTTATTCATTATACAGTACACACACACACACAAAAATACAAATCTTTCCTCTTTATATACATACATATATATACTTACTTACAGTGTATTTAGTATAGTAAGTATATTATTGTATGTATTTTTATTATTTATTAATGTGTATGGACCTAAATTACTAACTTTATATTTATAATATATATCTTTCGTTATATATGAATATATATATAATACAATATATACATTTTAATTCTCCACATATTTTGTTCAGTTATTACTATTTTTGCACACCCGCCATTTCTTCCTAAACGCCTGTGTCACTATTGCCCAATGGTTGCCTGGACGAAATCGCTTTGAGCGATAAGGCCGCCACTTGCCTTCTCCTTTTGAGTATTGTTAATGTATTTATTTTTGTTCTGTGCAATAAAATATATTTTGATTTGATTTATAATATTACAAACTATACTATTGTGCTATTACTCAAAGGGTTTACGATCTATTCTTTTATTTCTTAAACGCAGTTAGTTACTGGTGGGTATTAATAATGACCTGTATGATTTATATGCATGACACTAGTTAGAATAAAATTATAATAATCGTATTTTTATTAATGACAGCACTGAAAAATATCGAGAATATTATTATTTTAATAACGATTTATTTGAATGTTATCAATGCAACATTTGATCTTCTAATTGCAACGAGCTATTCGAATATATCTTGAAAAGGAATTTAACGATTTTGATTAAATTGCAATGTAATAGTGATAAAAATGGATCTAGCCGGGTCTCTCTTTGAGAAAACACAATTTCTCCAGATATCTCATTTCTAGCAGAAGTCTAAATAACAATATTTTTTTATCAGCTAAATTTTCGCTAGCCCACCTTAAGGGATAATATTGTGTTCGAGATTTAGTATGCTAGGCCCCGCCTTGCTGTTTTTTTTTTCGTCATAAATTTTGTATTGACTTATTCAACTGTAAATATATTTTTTTGAGTCTTCGTTTTTTCAGAAATATACTTCAAAATTCATCGGTAATTGGTAAATCAAACAAAAAGGCGGGGCTAAAGAAGATCTTCGCGTGCAAGGGACATATTTTTAAACTGGGCTAGCGGGAACTTTGCTTTGCTTTGGTAGTACTTCGTCAACTTGCGATATGTACATTATACCTAATACATTATGATTATATTATGATACGATTGATAAAATAATAGGATTAGTTTTGTCATTACATACAGCGTGTGTCACAAAGTACCGAAATAACTAATATTTTTCATCACAGTGATTGAATATGGCATTCCCAAATCTAGTGTCTTACTTTTCAGTAGCCTGTACACTTCTTAAAAGCAACTTTTTTACCTCCTTAAGGCTTGACGGGTATTTTTATAATTTCAAAATTCAAATTTAAATAGGCCTTTTATATCACCATGTGTAACAATCTTCATCCTATAAAGATTACCTTTGATAAAATGGAAATTACAGATAACATCGCACATAAAATTTAATGTTCGATATCGCTGCAGAGGTGTAATACTTTATCGAAGTGTGTTCAATGTTGTCTACTTAAATCTATAAAGAAATGGCAATAAAATATCATGAACTTCTTGAACACAAATTGACAACTAAATAATTTTAAAATTTTCTTTTTGTAGTTTCCCTACCTTTACCTGACATTGGCACAAAGTACCTAACTAGTGCCATAAACAAAAAATAAAATAAAAACGTTTGACAATTTATAGAAATCTTAAATGGCAGGAAAGATATATAGGTATACCGTCGTCGTTGTTAATACTCCTGTTTTAAACTTTGTCTACCTATAAAATAAACTTACAATTCACTTATGTGTATAGAATGAGCCAAAATAAGGAAAAATCCTTAGTATGGAAATCGGTAAATGTATGTAGTAGTAGTATGAGTAATAAATAACACACGTTTGTAATTAAAATATCATTATTTTACTTACACATTTCTACGAACGTGTCGTTGACAAGTATAATTTCGAACTTGTAGAATTCTACAGCTGACAGGTATCAAAAATTAAATGGTTTATGATTTAGGAAAAAAATCTCTTTTGCGAGTCGATGATAAACCAAATTATGTTTGCGGCCCAGGATTAAGCCATCTGTATTGCACCGTTCGTGGCATCCATCAGATCCTGCTGAGAACAGGTGACAGGACACCAAGTGGACCATTTGAACTGCTCCGCTGGATGCGGGCAGCGCAGGACCGATCATTGAGGAGTTCCTTGAGGGAGGCCTTTGTCCAGCAGTGGGCGTCTTTCGGCTAAGATGATGATGATGAGGCATGTTTGACAGACTTTTCTGGGCGAGCTCGATCCACCCTTGGTCTCATTTCACACGCTACTATACGTGAACATGATAGTGTCTTAAGAATCCTCCGGTCCATAAGAGCATAAAACCAAAATACCATTATGTTGGAAGTGACACACCTAGGTATATCTATTTTTCATTACAAACGTAGGTTTACAAAAGACTGCACTTCCATATATTTCTTTTTTATTGTGTCAACAAACACGTGTATATACGAGTATGAACAGTAAATGAAGTTGGTAATCTTTGTATGTTTATTTTCAAAGCTATGTTTTAGAATTCAGCTCTTTGTTCAGATTGGATTTGGAGTTTTGTTTTTATAATAAGTGTCGACTACACTTTTTTAAATATCAGCTTCTATCTACTACCGGTCATTGTTTAGCAGTACGTTAGTACTTATTACATTTCTGTGGCAGTACTGCCGTATATAATCAAAAGCGATTCAAACATACCGATATAATTTATATACGTTTATTCATTTATAGCCGAGAGCCACAAACATTACGGTTCCCGGTATAGAATCAGACCAACCCAAAACGTATTACGCGCCTTCTGAAACACGGCGCCATCTTTTTTTCGATCAATCAGGTGATACAGCCTGCAATGTCCTAACCAAATCAAGGAAAGTCTCACAAAATATATTTGATTGATGAGTGCCACACCCGTATTCAAACCCGGAATCTTGTTCAAAATCAAAACAAAATAACTCAGGATTACAAAGAAAGACTGTTTTTTAAGCAGAGCCTAGTCATGTAAAATGTACATAATAAAGATCTAAAATATATTTTAAATTGTATTACTACCTACCTAGGTTATGCTACCTGCTTGGTAGCCTGCTAGGCTACGAGTATCTACATACATAGGTTATGTCAAACATTTTCATCAATTGATCTATTTTCAAACTCAACAATCGTCCCACGACGCACGGGTCACCCGACACATTGTCACTTAATCTGTATTCGGTGGAGACGACAATAAAACTTTAATTTGAAAGCAAATAACCGTCTTCCTGTACTTAAAATGGCGAGTGCCGATATTAATGATTTTCCTGATTGCTCTACGTTTGCTCCGCTAATACGTCCGATGTGTTGTTTTCATTTATTTTTTCTTAGTTTATGGCTTTTGCGTCTTCACAATTCCGCCAATGTCATGTGCCAGAGAGGATACAAGGTAAGAATATGGAAAGGAAAGGATCAGAAAGGAAACGGAATAATTTGGAATAGGAAATTGAGGCTGAAAAATAAAAATGTTACAAAAGTATAAATAAACCATATAAAAAATAAAACCAAAAAATAAAATATATATTAGGCTTCATCCATGCTTCATCAGTAGTGTTGTAATAATGACAGCGTGAAAATTGATTTTTGCGAACATATTATAAGTTTTCCATTTATCTATAAGTAAAGAACTATGTAGTTAAAAACGAGAATGTTCATTCTTATCTGCTTGCTTTTAAAAAACTTTAAATTAATATTTGACACAACAAGTCCTTTTATCTGACGATAATATTTCCCAGTTACTGAATAGTCTTCTTTAAATTTTTTTCTGAAATTTCGTTAGACATTATTTTATTCACCCTAAAATGAAATTTTTTTATAGAAGACCAAACATTTTCGAAGAAAAAATTTTTTTTACATTTACGTTACTATAATGAACATATTATATTCATAATCCATTGATTACCTCCTGATACGGCATTATCAGCAGGGATAAATACTATCTTAATTTACCTATTTCGATTACGATTGATCAACGTAACACGGATTAAATTAAAAAATAATTTAGTTAACCACCCAAAACATGACTTACTAATATTATTCTGGTCAATAAATTGTTTTTAGTACTGTGGAATAGGCTTTCCAAATCTATTCAAGACAATAGCCCTTCCATTTACGTTTTTAAAAAATATTTCGAGAGCACTTCTTTTCGTTAAAGCCGGGTCCAGAGCGCCAATTTTCTAACAAAACATTCTAACAAAACTAGTTTGTGTAATTTGTTTAACAAAACCGCCCGTCCACTGCGCCTAATGTTAATGTTTTGGCTAACAAAACTGTTTTAATAGCAATATCCGACAGGGCATCTACTTTTTGTATCTATATTTGTGTTCTTCCATAGTTACATCCCAAATTACCGGCCTTTATCTAATAATTTGTATCAACAACAAAATACTTTCTTTATTCCACTCCATTATTCCACAAACCAACTAAAGTTTTGCACGGATGGACGTCTTCATTCAATGAGCGCTAACATAAAATGCGACGCTTCCCCTCCCCGCAGGCAAACGCGGGGGATGTTATCCATTCGTCTCAGCAAACAATGTTATGTTTTGGCTGAACAACATTTGTTAAGCCACGCCCCTATTTTGTTAAAATTAACATGTTACGGCGCATCCACACATGCCGGCGGCACGGCCGGCGGCAAGGCCGGCGGCTAACCCGCCGGCTGGGCGGCCGTGCCGCCGGCAGGTTTACGTGTCCTGCGGCACGCGCGGCTTTGGTTGCACAAGGCAGTCTGAGATGAGATAGAGAGAGATGAGAAGCAAACCCGGCGGCATAAGCCGGCGGCAAAGCCGGCGGCATGTGTGGATGCGCCATTAGCGTGTTCAAAACACGAAAACACGGAGCTGTGGACCCGGCTTAATGCAATATTTATAGGGTGGCAATAAAATGACTATTGCAAAAACAAATAATTTAAACATATATCGACTGATTAAAGCTGTAATGCCTGCGACTAGAACCATCGGCTGAAAATTGAAGTTCACGCACTGCAGTAAAATAAGAACGCTGATCTGATTGGGCCAAACTGGTTTATATTTACATTTTATACACAAACAAATCAAGTATAAACTCAAACTTACTACACACAGTTATAAAATTTTACAATTAAAGAAATAAATAACAACACTGCCGTCAACCAGGAGTCAAGGGTCTGCCCAAAATGGACGAGGATGACGTATGAATGGCGAAGGAATTCCAAAATTGAATATTTGAATTTAGACAAGAAAGAAATGGAAACTGGGGTGGAAATGAGTTTGCGAAGCTCCTCGTACAAAGCTTTCGATAAATTTCTTCAGGTCATAAAATTATAGTGACGTGACAAATTCCCATCGATAAAGTATAAGCAATACGCGCACACTCAGCGTAATGTTGTCGGCATTTAAATAGAAAATAGATAAGTTTTCTTTTAAGTTTTATATTAGGGTTCAAATGTAATCTTAATAAGGTATTTGAAAGCAATAAAATACTCATGTACCTACTGTTAACCTGTTATATAATATAATAAATAACATAATATTTATCTTTATCAGAACGTCGTCGGTGGCCTAGTGGTTAGGACCGGTGTCTTCCATTTTTAAAGCGTAGGTTTGTGCCTTGGCAAGGTCTGTGCAGGTTTCCTCACGATATTTTCATTCACCGCAACTGCGTTGAATAAACACACACATGATAATAATAAATAATATTATTATGTGGACATCACACACTCGGCATAGCCATATCGGACACAAACTAGATAGAGCCAGTTTTTTTCTATTTTGACTGGTTGTCTTCCTTTAAATTGTATATTTCGTTTGCACTCTTTATTATATTAATAATAAATAATAATAAGCAATTTTGTATTGACCAATTATATCTAATCACTACATAGTACGAGTATAAAACAAAGTCGCTTTCTCTGTCCCTAAGTCCCTATGTCCCTTTGTATGCTTAAATCTTTAAAACTACGCAACGGATTTTGATGCGGTTTTTTTTAATAGATAGAGTGATTCAAGAGAAAGGTTTTTATGTAAATTACATGCATAATATACTGAAGGATAACCCACAATAACCATTTTCCCGTGCGGAGCCTGGGCGGGTCGCTAGTATTTAAATAAGGAAGAAAGAAATAATACATAGTTTAAAAAACTAAAAAACACGCTTCCTGTCCGCCACCTTGGACGTCCGCATATTGGATTTAAGTCACGTGACTTTTTTTTTCGTATTCCTGACAGCAAACCCTTTCATTTGATACCCATATCAGGGGGGTGGATTTCAAACAGCCAGTTCGCCATCTTAGGGAGGCCGCCATATTAGATTTGTAATGACGTTTCTTAGCTAGTCATGTATTGTCATCAGAACTCAGAGCGTGTGCAAAATTTCATCCTAATCGAAGACCGGGAAGTGGGTCAAATTAAGATTCCAAGATTTTTTTAGATACAATAATGGGAAGGCCGCCATATTGGATTTGTAATGACGTTTCTTAGCTAGTCATGTATTGTCATCATAACTCAGAGCGTGTGCAAAATTTCATCCTAATCAAAGACCGGGAAGTGGGTCAAATTAAGATTCCAAGATTTTTTTAGTTACAATAATGGGGAGGCAGCCATATTGGATTTGTAATGACGTTTCTTAGCTAGTCATGTATTGTCATCATAACTCAGAGCGTGTGCAAAATTTCATCCTAATCGAAGACCGGGAAGTGGGTCAAATTAAGATTCCAAGATTTTTTTAGATACAATAATGGGGAGGCCGCCATATTGGATTTGTAATGACGTTTCTTAGCTAGTCATGTATTGTCATCAGAACTCAGAGCGTGTGCAAAATTTCATCCTAATCGAAGACCGGGAAGTGGGTCAAATTAAGATTCCAAGATTTTCTTACATACATAGTTACTTACAAGTGAAGCTAATATAAAGCGTGTAAAAAGATGCGATCCTGTGGTGTGGATTTCTTCGGCGGGTTCTTCTCCACACACATTGCGCGAAGCTGACAGTTTTGTTCAAACTTCAAACTAATATCGCATCGCCTCTTTAGATCTTAGAAGTTTATTCTTCACTAGCGACCCGCCCCGGCTCCGCACGGGAAAATGGTTATTGTGGGTTATCCTTCAGTATATTATGCATGTATTATACATATAAACCTTCCTCTTGAATCCCTCTATCTATTAAAAAAACCGCATTAAAATCCGTTGCGTAGTTTTAAAGATTTAAGCGTACAAAGGGAGGGACATAGGGACATAGGGACATAGGGACAGAGAAAGCGACTTTGTTTTATGCTATGTAGTGATAGTGATTAGTGCGAGACGAGAGCTAGCCTTGGTTTGAGCAAAACTTAGTAAATTCATTAAAATTTGATGTCGAAAAGTGATTTGTAAAATCTTACTTCGATCGAATAAAAACCTTTTGACTTTGATTTATGTATGTACTATGGGCATGAAGGAAAAAAAAATTACGCCTTCCTTCATGACTATCAGACGGCTTATATACATACATATGTAAATATACAACATCCAGACACAAGTGCTCATCACGCGAATGTTTGCCCTGGGCGGGATTCGAAACAGCGACCCTGTACTTCGAAGGCAGATGTACTACCAACTAGGCTACAGGACCGTCAAGCTGCTTACGGGGTCGAACCCGCGTCTTCCGAACGGGAAGGAACAACTAGCCACAACGCCACTGACGCGCTTCAATTTTTTTGTACGATTCTTATCTCTAGGAAAAAAACATTATATTTATTGATAAAAACACAATCGTGAAACGTTATCACATTGTTGTAATCCAGTAATCTATATTGTGATCTGGATCTCGATCGACATGTTTGGAATTTTGATGATCTAGTGCGAAATCAGAATTCATTGATAAATAAATAAAAATTCCTACTACTATCTTTGAAAAAAATATATATACATAGATATACGTAATAGGTACTAGCAGAAAGAAAACCATCATGAAAATAAATGGAAAATTCTGATTTAGTGTCTAGGTTTAATATTCTAATTGAAATTTTAAAATTACGTATATTATATAGGGCATTTCGAAATTAGGTTTTCACAAACTACGCTTTAGATAATAGGGCGATTATTTGAGAATGTGCAAATCACTGTTCCGGACGTAAATAACATATTGGAAATTACATTTTACAGAATATGTATCACTTTTCATATGCACCTATGTGTACTCTATATGGCGCAATAGTTATTACTTTGCTATGTATTTAAATTCTATAAGAATTTTATCAATAAAAGCCGAAAATCTAATTACCATCCGTGTCCCTTTTCCCAGATTTTGACCTATTTTATCAAATTTCTCGGTAAACACCTTGAAGAATGCAATTCAACTAATAGATGCCATAAATATAATGTTCGATGTTATTACATAACAGAAAGCAGGCAATGAAAGATCATATTTTCCTTAATTTAATGTACTCTAAAAAATGTCCAAGGGCTACCACCTAATCACCATTTGATAAGATTGTCACCTTAACTAATTTGCTTATAACGGTCCTACACTTCTTCTTAATACTTCATCAGATGGGTCGTTGACCTGACTTGTTAGTCAGCTGGAACAAATGTGTGAATGAACGGTTTTGCTGTTCCAAAATTACAATCTTCACGCGCTGAGAGGATTTTGTTTTTTGGACGGCTTCATCCCATTTCTCTGTTTGTGGTTAGTGGATTAACATATTTTACTTTATTTTGCTATTATTATAATCTCCTTAGTGTTTACTTTCAGTACAGACGTAACAGTAATTTCTGTTTATTATAATAAAGCTACAAAAAAATAAAATGTTCAAATTCTAATTACCATAAAGGCAATTACCGTTTTAAACGTTCGTATATTAGCGAACGGTGATGAGCCTACATGAATGGTTATGATAAGCATTGATGACTTGTTGAGAATAACATAATCAAAATCACATAAAAAACGTTTTTTCTTAATTAAAAAGTTTCTAATCCTGAAGATTTTTTATAAACTACAGGTATTTATCCCATTTTATTGAGCATACGTCATCCCACTTCTGACGTCGAAGAAAAGAAATAAATATGACGTATGGTCTTATTGTGATAAGTCCACCTTTGTCAGGGCTTCTTCTTCTTTTTCCCGGCCTAGTGCCAGGGTCGGCTACTCAATCTCCTCCACTTTACCCGGTATTCAGCATCCGCTGGTATGGGATTGTTTTCTTTCACATCCACTTTCATGACGTCCAGCCAGAATTTCTTAGGTCTGCCACGAGATTTAGGGTCTTGAACAGTAATCTCACTGCCTGTTCGAGGCATCTATTCCCTAAATAGTTTAACGAAATGCGTTTTATATAACCAAACCATCGGAGACAATTTTCTTGCAGCCATCAGCCAATCCGCTATGTCACAGACTTCGAGGGTGCCACGGATGTGCACATTATGGACAACATTTATTTGTGTTACGAAACGTATCCAGCGCAAAATCATAACAATCAAACAACCTGTCTTCCGATGACAAGTCAGGTCTGGCTGCCATATAATAAGACTGCTCGAGTGATTCTCTTACAGAAGGCCCTTTAGTTTCACATATTAGTGTCACTAAGGAAGCTTGTTCGTTTCCGCTACAAATTCGAATCTGACTTGGAGTCGGGGTCTATGCTGCCATTCTTGCCGGGTATTTTCGCGACATTTAGTTTTAGACCACTGTACTCTGGCGCATCCTTCCATTGGTTCACCTTATGTTTATACAGACACTGTTCTGTTTGTCCTCGTCCGTCAGTGCAATGTTATCCATCAGCAGAATACATCACAAGTCACAGAGATGGCTCATACGGAAAGGACTCAGTGCTGAGCCTTGGTGAATACCAACTGTGATTGAGAATGAATTAAAATCTGCTCACTATGGATTCTGAGCTTATCTTAATTAAACACACCGCTTAGATGCTATTATGGTCGATCGAGATCTACTCAAGTATAACATCCAAACGTAATCAATATGCCATAAAGGGAAATTAGCATGGAAAGAAACTAAGTCACTTAGCGCTTTGGTTCATCTTTCAGATTACGCACAGCAAAGTTGTGGAACGATTGGCTAGCAGCGTCTGCATTGCCGAGTGCTTTTAAACAAACTCTTTTTAAAGCCAGTGTTAACAGGAATTTTCTAAACGGGCTCGCTTTACCTTCAGCCTCATCTCTCGTGCTATGTGGGCTTGACTAAGAACAACAGCAATTCCATCAAAAATTAAAAAAAAAATACATTGAACAATTACAGTCTCCCGTGGACTCGATGGTACCTACTGTAGTACAACCTATTGGTGTATTCACCATCGTCACGTCATAATAACACTATCCTTCCGGACAGTGACTATTTCGCTCTCTCCGGACTAGAATATTCATCCAGAATCACAATCAATCAGACAGCCAACCGATCACTATGGCTGCTACAGATCTACTGATCGCTTACCCTACTATACCAACTTTAAACTGCTTAGATTATAACCACCTACCCTCCATTTACAAATAATTCAACTGAGATGAATTTTATAATAAATCTACCCTCGAAATCTTTGATTAGATAAGATTATTTATTTGCATTCCTGTACATAGTAGCAATGTAATAGGTGTCCTCTAACAATATAGGTATAATTCTATTATTGTAATAATTAATATAAAATTAAAATATGTCATATAAGTGGTACTCGTTTTTACACAAAAAATTTTTTAAGCATATTAATAATTTTATATGGACGTGGGCGTTAAACACAAGAAGAAATATAAATATATATCTGTTTAATAAATCTTTGATTTCACTTACAAGTATTTTTCCTTATAGTTTATACTGTAAATATAATTACCATTCATATATAAAAATTACCATTCGTACCAATATCATTACCGTTTCATGATGAAAAACAAACCGCTTTTACTGGAAAACTATCTAGTATTTTGATACCCCTTTTGCACCAATCTATGTAAATTGATACACAGAATACAATAAACCTATAAAGAACGGTTTACAAAACGAAAAAAAAATATTCTTTGAGGACGGCCAATATGCGCGAACTCAAATATCCGCCCAATAACGTTGAAAAAAGTGAGTCGGTATTGAGTTATGCATATCCCTGTATCAGCAACTCATAAGCTATTCAAATCCAAAAAGATTATCTTCGTACTAAAACCCACCATAAAGTGGCTTTGAACGTGGAACGTTATATAAAACAAAACTACCCACTTTTTTCAATAAAACACTTATAAACCTACATAATATTAAACTGCTGTCAAGTTCAATGCCAACACGATTGTGCGTTTAGGTACAATATGGTACAATACATTATGGTCAAACAACATCACGACGACACTATTACTTCTACATTGCTCCTTTTTTTTATTAAATTGACCTATGCTTGTGTCGATAAAGTACGACCAATCAAGCTTCCTCCTTCACGATGTTTTTCAGTATCAACGCGCTAAGCCTAGGTCCAAGGCTCCCTCGAGCCGCCCTAGTCGCATTGGTACTTGACAACTTTGGGGTAGAGTCTTCCGCTCCCCCGCAAGTCCGGTGAAGCTTGATCCGTCGCACTTTTTCGACGCAAGGGTCAAAAAAAAATCAAGCTTCGCCGGCCTTGCGGAGTATATTGCCCCATCTCATTTTGGCTTCATGAGATAAAATAAATTATAATGTATTTTTACAGTAAATTAAATGTTTTATCACACGAGTGCAGGCGAGCCATACTTGTGTGTGTCTTGTGTGTGCACATTGTGTTTGTGTGCGTAGCGCTCAGTTTAGTAGTACGCACACAAGAGCGCGTCTCTGTACGCACACAACTACAAGTAAGGCGAGCCTGCACTCGTGAGATAAAATAATTAACTTGTTTTATACGCGATAATTTTAATTTACATCGTGTTTTACGATACAGGCAGGCGTAATTCTTACAGATGTTAGTCGCTTCGATACCCGGGTGTGGTAAGCTAATTTTCAAAAATAAATGAATACTTACTTTTTTTTCTTTTCAAAAATAAAGCAATGTTTTCTTTGAGTATAACTTTCTATATACAGTACTAGCTTTCCGCCGCGGCTCCGTCCGCGTAAACAGTTTTTCCCGTGGGAATGAGGCATTTTTCTGCGGTAAAGGGTAGCTTATGTTACTCAGGGTGAATGTAGCTTTCTAATGGTGAAAGAATTTTTGAAATCGGTTCAGTAGTTTTTGAGTTTATTCATTACAAACATACACACACACACATACACACACACACACACAAAAATAAAAATATTTCCTCTTATAATATTATTAGTATAGTATATTAGTATTAGTATGACTAGCTTTTAGCCGCGGCTCCGCTCCTACGGACAGCTAGTTCAAAATATATTTTATGGATACGGTATCCCACAGAATGCGTTATTCTGGTAATTGCTATATTTTTTCATGAAAACCTGTAACTGGCACTATTACGAACACCACTAAAAGATAATTTTATCCGGTCATTTACAAAGATAGCAAAAATATATATATTGCGAAGCTGCCTTACCAGCTAATAGTATGATATAGAATATTTATCACACACTGATTATAAAGATGTTTGTT